>WIGN01000407.1:0-33351 GCA_014235955.1 Colletotrichum sojae
CCCGATAGCTAGGATCTAAGTTAAGCAAGGTCTATCCCACAAGTCGACCCCCAACAGGTGATTTCCCTGTTGTCACATATCGGACCCCCAAGTTGCAGATGTTCGCCGCTCACTTATCTCTCCCCCTCCAGTTGCATGTTCGTTCGCCAGCTTCGGAACCCACCTACGCTGATTTACTCTCATCCAAGAGCAAACCAGTCAAAGCCTTCGCTCGGTTTCGGAAACACCTTTGATAAAAGCTGGGAGTTGATCTTCAATCCACCTAATCCCCAATGCAATCCTCAACCAGGGCGTGGCACTCAAAGTCCCGTAATGGATGCCTCAGATGCAAGTCCAAGAAAGTAAGCTAGTCCGTTCCCTATCAGCCCTCAGTTTGCTCACACCCTGGCAGACGAAGTGCGACGAGAAGAAACCGGCCTGCGCTCGATGCGAGGAGCGAGGGTTGCAGTGCCCGGGATACGCCCTCAACGTGCGGTGGTCCCGAAAGCACCAGGTTCGGGCGCAACCCGCGTCTCGAGAGGGCTGCAAGAGCTCATCGAGAGACAACGCCTCTTGCGCCACGACGAGGACAACAGCCGAGACGGTATTGGATGCCTCTGCAAAGCCTAGCCAAGGCCCAGGTCAAAACGGAAGTCCTCAGCTCGACTCATGGCCCGCGTTTTCTCCTCTCTGGGACCTCACCTTCCCGCCAGATCTGTCCTATAGCTTCACGAGTGCGGCCGACGCGATCCTGGCCGTCCAGCAGCAGCGCGCGTCTCCTGTTGTCCCTTCATGGGACGTGCCGTTTCTTGGTTCTGCTTGGACGGTCGACGATCTCCTCTCGAGCTCGCCGTCCAGTCATGGAGAGTACGTGATACAACAACAGCCGGAGAACCCCAAAACGCCTTGCGCGGCGAGGCCGAACGACCTTCTCAACAAATCCAGTTCATCATCGATCCAATCCCAGGCTCTCCAGGCGGATCTATTCCAACATCCCGTTCAAGACGGCCGGGAGGGACCCAGTGAAAGAGGTCCCCAGAGAGCTGTCCAACCTGCCCACTACGCTTTCCGAATACTTTTTCCGCGAGGTCATAACCCTCTACTGCGCCTGGGACAGCAAGTCCAACGTCATGCGCACCATCGTCGAGGCCTCCTGGCAGTCCTCCGCCGCCCTCTACCACACCATTCAGAGCATGGCCGCCGCGTGCCTTTCCGAAGACTTTCCGCACCTCCTCCCGGTGGCCCGGAGCGAGCACGCCACGGCCCTCGACCTCGTCCGCAAGAGCCCGCCGCCGGCGCCCGCCCGCAGGGATAACGCCTCACTGCTAGCGTCGCAGCTGCTAGGCCACACCTCGAGCTGGCTGAGGCCGCAAGACCTGGCGACGGACGTGTTCCGGACGAGCTGCGGCATCCTACGCGACGTCACGGAGGATCAAGACGCGGACCCGGGAGTCGCCGAGTTCTTCAGGGGCACCATGGACTACTGGGCCATGCTGCTCGCCTTTCTGACCGACAGCCAGCACCTCGGCGACTGGCCCAACCAGCCATCATCAACATCCCCTACAGTCACCGGACCGGCCCGCGAGGAGGAGCAGCCGCCGCCGCAGCACCCGTATTCAGGCATCTCCCGCGCCACGGTGCGCCTGCTCACCGGAACAGGCATCTTAATCTTCCGGTACCGCAAGCGCATGTCCTCCGTCCGGTTCCTCGCCTCGGACGACGTCGACGTCTTCCGCTCCGCGCTCCGCGAGGCCCGGCGCCTCGAACGCGCCCTCCTCGCGCACGCCGCGCCGCAGCCGTCGAGCGTCCGCGACCCGGACGATCCCAGGACGCCGCTGCGCCACCTCGAGCTCGTCGACGAGGCGTACCGCTGCACGGGACTGCTGCAGCTGTACCGGGTGTTCCCCGACCTGCTGGCCGAGCGCTACGCCCCCTGGGACCGGGACCGGCTCCTTCGCCCGGGGGCGCCATCTGGAAAGACGCCGAGCGTGCAGGAGAGGAGGGCGTGGCTGACGAAGCTCGCGATGCACGTCCTCGGGATCCTGCGGGAGATCCCCTTCGAGTCGCGGACACGGAGCGCGCAGCCGTTCATCATGGTTGCCGTCTGGAGCGAGCTGATCAAGCAGACCTGGGCGGCGCTGGACGGCGGAGACGAGGACGCGTACTGGGTTGACGTAGCCCGCGAGAAGAACCTGGGGACGATGATGGGGTGAAAGGGGGGCTGGATGCGTTGTTTTCGGGTTCGACATACCCCCTTCATACATTCTGCGTTTGATATGAATTACTATAGCTGTGCTTTTGATACTTCTTGTGGCACATAACAATGCGTAAAACTCAACTATCTGCTCGATAGTTACCTCAAATACGATACGTGTAAGAGACATGCAACCCTAACCCATTACCTCCTCATCCAGCCAAGCAGAATACACAAACAACATAACCCGCCTACCTCCCATCACTTGGTTCAGCCCCAGGCTCCCTCACCATAGTAAACAACTCAATCCTCTCCCCATCATCATCCAGCACCATCCTCGTCTTCATCCTAAACCCCCACCGCCCATAAATAGCCACATTCGGCACCTCCCTGCTCGATTCCAGATAACACCTCACCTCCTCTTCATCCGCCCTCTCCGTCACGGCCCTCATCATCTCCGCCCCGATCCCCTTGCCCTGCTGCCCCGGTAAAACAACCATGATATTCAGAAAGTAATACCCCCTAGGGTCCGTCCAGATTTCCTTCTGGGCTGCGGCTTGCGCTTCTTTCCAGATGTAGTATCTCTTCTCATCTGATCAGCAAATATAGGCAGGAAACTGGGGATGGAGATAACCTGCCTTGACGTTCAACCCACCTCGTCCGTACCAGAGGTTATAATTCACCTGCCCGAACCACAACCTCCACCCCTCCAACCAATCACCCCAGGTAGGAGGTGCGTCCGCAGCCCGGGGAGGGAGCCACATCGCCACCCCGAGGACCTCGCCGCTGGCGTCTTCCTTTGCGACGTGGAAGATTGCGTTGCGGATGCCCCAGCGCATGCGCAGGGCTAGGGATTGGTAGTTCCTCTCCGGGCTGAACTGTGGATGGTATTAGCTGCCGTTGACAGGTGAGACGGGGGTGTTGCTGTGTACTTTGGATTGGTCGTAGACCCAGGTATTGTACGGGTCCCCGGCGAAGGCTTTTCTGTCGCTCGATCAGTACTCGGTCGGTTTTTGTCTCAACGTGTTGGTCGTACTTACTGGACTGCCTTCACGGCGCCGGGTATGTCTGCCTCGGTGAGGGTGGTAACGTGGATCGTCATGTTGACGGGGAATAGTGTTGCTGGTTATCTTCCCGTGATGACGTTCTTGACTCGGACATGAGAATGTCGCAGGACAGCAGCGTAAATATCGTCTCCTGACGTTGGCAAAGTCACGGATACTTATCGCGCCCTGCCGGGTTCTAAGTGCGGGGGCCGCGGGATGCTGGTCGTTGTCCCAGTCCGGTGCGTCGGGCTTGTCTGCGGGGTTGGCCAAGATAGGCCCGCATAGACTTGCCCAACGGGGTTAGTGGGGGTCACGATAAGTGAGCAGGACGAGCGAGAACAGTGTTGGTTTGGTCATCATATGAGAGCGCTCTATATTGGCATTTCTTTTATTCTCCAGATTATGATTATGAACCGCAAGTCCGTCACATTGACAGCGGGTAACCCAAGTAACCAGGAAAGACCCAGCAGTTAAAAACACCCCTTAGAGCGCGGCGACGTTGCCCAGCGTGCGGGACTGCAGGATCCAGTCACCGTTGGACGTGGCGTTGGTGATGAGCCTGTCCTCGAGGTCGATGCGGAGGATGTCGGTGCCGGTGAGCGAGACAGGAGTTCCCGCAGGAACGGTCCTACGAGACAAGAATTAGCATTCCACCCACATTCACGTATCCAATACCAAAAGAAACTCACGAGTTGTATCCCGTCGTGACGGCGGCGTAGCGCCAGTTGAGCGCAATCTGGTCGCACGTGTGCAGCAGGAAATTAACGTCGTAGCTGACGTCCTCGGTCGTGGGGTTGGCGTAGGGCTGGACGGCGGTCCAGAGCTCGTCGAGCGAGAGCGTGGGCGCGCCGAACGTCTCGTCGTAGCTGGCGAGGTCCTCGGCCACGATGGTGGCCAGCTCGTCCTTGCCGCCCTCGAGGCCCTCCTGGTCGAAGATGGCCAGCCAGCGGCGGGCGATGTCCCAGGCCTCGTCCTCGCAGAGGCAGTCGTAGGCCGAGTCGTCGACCTCGACGTCGGAGACGTGGATCCACTTGTTGGGCGCGGCCGTGGCGAGGGCGGCCAGGGCGGCCGTGATGATGGTGGAGGAGCGCATCGTGGAGGTTGTTTAGCCGGGTTTCGAGCGAGTGAAATGGCCTGTTGAGCGAGTGAAGTTGAGCGAGTGAGATGATCTTGGCTTTGCGGTGCTTGCAGAACCGTGCTTGAGTTGTGACACGAAGACTCTTAAATAGCTGGCCAAGTCCTCGTTGCTATGCGTGGACTTGGCTACAACGGCTGAAGGGGCAATGCGCAGAGTTGCTGGAATGTAGATGGAGTTGGCCCGACGCCCCCATGCATTCTCCTCCGAAATGTCGTCTCCATCCGGGAATGATCGTTCGATGTGAGGAATGGGGTAATTATCTGCTTGCCCTTCGAGCTGGATATTGCGCAGCATGCCAACAATATCCCCGCGAAACGGGTTGCTTAAATGCCTCAAGGTTCAATGCACATTGCTGGTTATTTGACTATGAGATTGCTAGGATTCCACCACGAACCCCTCACGCATCGGTAATCTCGAATTTGACGAGGATCGAACACTTGGTCTCCCGGCCCTTCAGGTCGAGCATGCGGATGAATACCCAGCCCGGGATCGTGTACATCAGCCGCACTGCTCCGACGGCCAGCATCGGGTTCCTCGCGAAGCTGTCGTCGCTCTTGACGAGCATGCGCAGGAACACCATCTCGTTGTCCGCAAACTCCCACTCCAGCGTCTCGTTCCAAAGCGGTTCTGTTGGTGGCGGGTTCTCGCCCTTGTGGAGGAATCCCGTGAACTTGTGCTGCCTGTACGCCGCAGTCTTTCGCTTGGGCGGGTTGATCTGTAGGTCGTCCGGGTGCACCAGGGTGCATGTCAGGTAGGGCTTGATAACGTCGTCATCGTCGCGACCCGAGGGAACAGGTACGTCTGTGGCGCCACCAACGTGCAGACGCAGCTTCTTCTTCCGGCCCGATGCGAAGCCGCCCGACCCGCCTGGCCGGAGAGATGCCGGCTTGAGGATGAAACCGTCGGAGCCGCTGAAGAGGGCCTCGTTAATCTGCATGGATGCGCCGAACGTCTGCCAGTTCAGGGCGCAGATCTGGGCACCGACGCCCCAGAAAGGCACCGGGTGGAGGTTCTTTGAGGATATGCGGGTTCCTTTGGGAAAGACGCGCATGAGATGGTGGGCGTTGTGGCGGGAAATCTTGTCGCTGGATTGGGGCATGTGGGAGGCGAGGCCAGACTCGGAGACATTAATCAGATGGTGATGGGGCGCATCTGTGAGCGTCTCTTCGTACCACGAGTTGTCGA
The DNA here is from genome assembly GCA_014235955.1 of Colletotrichum sojae. Taxonomy (NCBI): domain Eukaryota; kingdom Fungi; phylum Ascomycota; class Sordariomycetes; order Glomerellales; family Glomerellaceae; genus Colletotrichum; species Colletotrichum sojae. Next base: position 5,543 of record WIGN01000407.1, read on the forward strand.
CGGGCTTGACCGACTGAGCGTAGACGCCCAGGTCCTCGAGCTCGGGGATGATGAGGGTCTTGGGAGCGGTTCTCTTCCTTTCCCTGTAGGCGTCGTGGGTCTTTTTCTCCTCCTCATCCTCGTCGCTGGAGCTCGAGCTGGAGTCGTCGGGCTCGCCCGGGAAGTGGTACTCGACGATGACGACGATCTTGGAGCCGAGCTCCTCCAAGCGCACGTGATCGCCCTGCCCCTCTTGCTCTGCGTGTCCCTTCTGGCGCACCGCCTTACTCAAGAGCCTGTCGCCAAAGACCTCCTTCATGATGTGGACGAGACGCAGCTGGCCCCCGGGATCGCAGTGGTTCTCGAGGGAGAGGAGAATGGGAGCGGCTTGGGTCGGGTCCCTCGTCTCCTGGTCGACGACATCCCGGATGGTCTCGCAGACGGTGCGGAATGGGATGTTGGAGACGAGGGTGTAGCCGTGGGTGACCTTGGGCTCGTCCTGGTTCTCGGGGTTGTCCCAGGCGTCAATCTCGACGCAGCGAGCGCCAGCGCGCAACGTCTCTTCGTAAGCCTCGGCCGACGAGCTCCCATAGAGCTGGTGGGCAAGGAGGTACGTGTTGTGGCTGGAGCTGATGAAGTACTCGGGCAGCGGATGGGACCTGTCAGTGAGGTGGCTGGGAACGCTGATGTGTGGCTTGTCGACGAGAGCCTGCAGTGCGGGCGAGGGCTTCTCGGAGTCGAGGTTGGCATCCTTGGAAGACAGCACCTTCTCGTCGACGAGGAAAGCCTTGATGGCGCGGCTCACGCGGAGGCGGTGCTTGAGATCGGAGTCGCGGGCGGCGTGTCCACCGCCGGCGAGGGTGGTGTTGTCCGTCTTATCACCGAGCTCTTCCTCATCTTCAGGCGCAGATTTGGAAAAGGGATTGAGTTCGGCGAGCTTGGAGGTGATGAGGGCAGCCATCGCGAAGAGGTGCAGCGCGAAGGGTAGCGCAAGGGGATTCCGTGTCACCGTATGCACCTGTGGTGTTGGAGGGGCGCTGCGCCAGATATGAAGAGTGGGAGGGGGGGAGGTAAAGTAGGACAAAGGATGCCAGGGCGCGCAACGGTGAGGAGGATAGATTGAACAGGTAAGTATCCGTTGGTAGTAGCGGCTTCCAGGTTGCAAGGCAGGAGGAAAACCGGACGGCGTGGATCTTGGCTGATGCACGCCGCGCAACGTCGCGAAGGAGAAAGGTGGTGGCAGGTGCGGGTGCGGGTTGCCCCTCCCTCAGCTCAGCTCCTTCCTTCCTTCCCTCGTTCCTGCTCTTCTCGAGATGGAGGGGTCATTGGAGGTGGATCGATATAAATGGGGAGCTAGGGAGCTTCGTCCAATAAAAGTATGATAAATGTGACGAATTAGGTTAGAGCGACCTTATGTCAGACATGAAAATGGAAACTGCGCTGCCCCTCATCTTATCCCGGCTGCACCTTCTCAGGAAAGCCGCAAATTGGTTCGTCTCAACCCACCGAGCGAGCGCTTTTCCTCCCTCTCCACGAACACAACCATCTCATTATTGCAGCCTTTCTTCTAGAACAAATCTCGAGCAGGATTCAGCACCTGATGCAGAAGAGGGCAGCTCAACAGGGGGTCTGACCTGGTGGTCTTTTTCGGATGGCCTCTTGCAGCTCCTGCCTCCAAGACGATTCCAGGCACGAAAAAATGATGTCCAACTGCCTCGAAACACCAACTAACAGCTCGAGATGCAGTTTGCCTACAGTCCTACTCCCCTTGGAACCTGAAGCCGGTTTAGCGTCTACGGTCAAAACCAGCTTTCGACCCCACGATCCATTGGCAGCGTCGTCAGCAACCCCAACTGCGGACCAATCTGCGAACCCTCCAGCGGAGACGCATCTCCACCTCGGCGACCTTCTGCCGGCTCGGCATCGCTCCCAGGTCCCCTTGCCGGAACGGCCTCCCGGGACCATCCTCAGCCTTGTGGGTCCTGGGTCTGCAAGCCACTGTGCAGCTATTCGTTCCGCCCCCATACCTTGGCAACCGCATCTCCCGAACACGCGGACCTCGACATCGGCGGAACAATCAGCGTCTCCATCTCATCGCCGTGTGTGAGGGGCTTCGGCCGGCACTCCGCCACCGGGGCATGCTCCGGGAGGACCGCATGCGGGGTGCCGTGGTCGCCCTAGACGAGGCACCAGGTGAGGCACCATGTGGCGCTTGTCCGCCTCTCTTCGTTGGCAGCATTCCACAGGAGCTTATCGGGTCGACGGCCTCCGGCAGCACGAGCACCACAAGACCAGGGGCATTCGGCCGAAACGCAGAAGCCGATTGAAGGAAACCGAACTGTAATCGGTAGTGCGACCGGGCTCAACGCCTACCTGCGCCCGCAGGGAAGCCGGAGGCCATGCCGCGTCTAGTTCTTTACGGCTCTATTGGGGGGAGCTGCGTGCAACCTGCAGGCATCCAGAAGCATCTCCGGCCTGCTGGCGTCATCATCAGCCTACTCTCTGCGTTAAATTCACCCGAAAGCGGCCAGAGACACACCGCCAGAAGCTTGTCGGAGCTGCTGCTCTGAACCATGGGACAAGGGCCTCACAAACAGCACATCATCGACGGACAGGATGGGCCGGATGGGATGGGATGGGATGGGATGGGATGAGATGGGATGGGGTGGGATGGTTGGAGGATGGGTGACGGGTAATCAGAACAACGCACACCACCAGACAGACGAGGCCAGAACACACAAATTGCATCGCGATCGACAGAGCAAAGGAGCGCCGGATGGGCGACTGCGCCCTCGCCGCAGTACGTACGGTCGCACAGCATGCGGGGTCCAATGCGGTCCAGTCCAGCAGCAGCGGGCAACACCAACACCAGCACCAGCGCCGGCTGTATTCCTAGGTATTCTTACCACCCACGCGGGCGGCATGGATGGTATCGTGGGCCTCCCGCGGCACAGCACAGCACAGCACAGCACAGCTAGAGCCACCTATGGCGTGCTCGAGTTTGAGGGAATAAGCTTCTCCGAGAGGGCTGCCGATGACGTCTCAACCTGCGGCAACTTCCCTCCTCTTACGCTGTTTGGCGGTCTGCAGCTGCCGCTCCCGCCGCCGGCTTTGGTGTTGGTGCCTCTGCTGGACCTGCTAGGGGCGCTTGCTGCCCCCTGTCGCTACCTACCTAGGTCGGTACACCACTGCACCTTGGGTACCGGGTGCGTGTCGGTAGCCGCTAAAAGGACCCCGATTTGTGAGGCCCAGGTGGTCTTCCCCTCTCGCCCCCAGAGATCGGCGAGGGTTTGGAGCCTTGGGGGGGCCTTGGAGACACGACCGTCAGCGCCACACCCTTCCCTTCCCGTCCCTTCCCTCTTGCCTCTGTGCTTGCTCTTTATCTCTGTCCTCTGCTCATCCTCGAAATATTCAGATGTGAACGACATTTTTTTTTTTTTTTCCATCATATTTCTGACGTCGTCGGGATAGTTCAGTTCTTTCGTCTGCTGCCCGGTACAGCTCGCCCTCGAAATCGCAAGTCAACGAAGGCAACCGACGCGATGGTCGTCAATCCGGGCATCGTTTACCTGGTGGTACGCTGCGAGACACCTTTTCCCGTATCGTGGACGGCTAATGACGGAGTTGCAGGTGTGTCTGGTGCTCATTGGGATCGCCATGTAAGTCGTCGCGTCATTTACATATCCGCTTCTCACGATACTGACCGACGAACAGAGCCGCCCACGTCTCGAGCGCGAACCTCGCCCTACCCATCGCTCCGTTCCTCACCTTGCTCCCCATCTTCCTCCCCATCCTCGGCGCCGCAAATGCATTGGTCTACCCACGTCTGCTCTTCAAGGCGAGCCAGTCTCCCGCTCGTGCCGAGCAGTTGCTTCCGACCACCCTCCAGACCCTGCAGGGCATTCTGACCACCGCCTTGGCCGTTCTCTTCCTGCAGTCTGCGATGCCCAATGCCAACCTCACCTGCGGTCTGACGACCACGTGGCAACAAATGTTCGCCGGGAAGGACGAGGGCACCATCAAGCGCATCCAGGACAGTCTCAACTGCTGTGGCCTCAACAGCGTCAAGGATCGCGCCTCGCCCTTCACCGGCGACATCCGGTGTGCCCAGAGATATGGCCGCGACACCCCGTGCATTGGGCCTTGGCGAGATATGACCATCAGGAACTCGACCATGGACCTGGTTGTTGTCCTGGCCGTAGGCGTACTGCAGGTATGTAACCATTTTTTTTTCCGATGCTGTGCACATGGGACTGACCAAGATACAACAGATCCTCACCCTCCTCTTCATGCAGAGCGCGAGCAACTGGAGGCACGCGTGGTGGTTGCAAGGCTGGAGGCATCTCTCGGATCGTCCCATCGAGGAGCGCGAGCGCATCCGACCTCTGCTTGCTGCAGCTGCCCCTCCGCCGGCCGCCCAAAACGACAGCGGCGACGAGTCGGACGTGCCCGTGACCTACCGCGACCTCAGCCCCCAGTACGGCACCACCGGCGAAGGCCACACCCGCGGCAGACCCCGCAACGCAGCCGGCCGCATCGAGCCCTCGTCCCTGAGGAACGTCTGGGAGGGTGACTAGACTGTTAGCCCTAGGGGATGACAATTTGTGCGCATCACATGATGGACGACGATTGGTGTTTCACGATATGTTAGCATTGCGTGGAGTGATGGATTCTGCCCGCAGTTAAAGTGTGCCCGCATCGATGTTCGGAAAGAGTTTGGACGAATCGGAAGTGCTCAGGTGACTGAAAATTGTTAGGTTGGCTCTAGGGCTGAATTATTTACTGCAGTTTGGAAGAAATCTCGTTCATGGACGCCGCCTGCTTGGACATGCCTGCCATCAACAGAGCCAGATCGCGCCCTGCCATTGCGAAGCTAAAATGTTATCAGTGCAGACCAACGAGCAAGAGGAGAAGTACACATACCGAATAGGGGCATGACGTTTTGCAAGTGTCTCCAGGAGGTCCGGCCTTGGCTCCAGCCCTCCAAGACCGACAAATACCTTGCGCCCATCTACACTCGCCTTCTCTGCCGCGGCCGATATCTTGGCGACGGTCGTATGAAAGAGCTCGGAGTCGTACTGCCCGGGAATGCCTAGCCTAGACTGATATTAGAACGCCCTGAAGGCTTTAGGCACATAGAGGTAGGAAAATGAACGTACTCCATGCAGAGGTCTGCGCAGCCGATGAACAGCGCGTCGATGCCCGGCACCGCCGCGATGGCCCTGTTGAGTTGTCAGTAAATACGGCCCAGATGAAAGCAGAAGCTCACGTACTCTACGTTTTCGACGCCCTCTTTTGTCTCGATCATCGGCATGATCAGCACCTCGTCGTTGACGACCTCGGCGATGGCCGCGTAGGATAGTTGGGTTGTGTACTGGGTCATTGCCGTGACCATTGTGACTGATCGGTGGCCCTGGTTGTGGTCAGCTCAGGAGCCTGATGAGACACACACAGGAGCTATGAAACAGCCGACGGGAATTTCAAGGAGAAGAAGCTTACTAGAGGAGGAAACTTTGACGCGTCGACGCACATCTTGGCCTGCTCGACGGTGTTGACGTGAGGCACGATGATGATCTGCGCGCCGGAGTCGAGGCAGCGGGATATCCACTCCTGGGAGCACGTCGGCACGACGACGGTAGGCGTGATTCTAGATGCGTGGAAAAAGGTCAGACTTGTAAAATCTCCTCCCCCTAAAATTTCAAGAACGAAAAAAAAAAAAAAAAAAAAAAAAAAAAAAAAAAAAAAAAAAAAACCGCACCCCACGTTCAGACACGACACAGCAATGTCCTTCATCGTCTCCACGTTCATGGCCATGTGCTCCAGGTTCATCAGCACGGCCGAGTAGCCCGCGCGTTTCGCGACGAGGGGCATCTCGGTGGAGAAGGCGACGCGCAGGCCGAAGGAGTGGGCGAGCTTATTGGAGACCATTAGGGACTTTACGAGGTTTGGACGGACTAGCTCGCGGGCCGGGGAGAGCTGGTCTTCTGGGACGGACATGGCGGCGGTTGTGATGGTCTGGTGGTTTGGGAGAGGTGGTAGGTTGTGAGAATGGGTGATAGGTTGGCGGGAGTTTGAATGCTGGGAGGTGAAGTTCGTATGCAAACACGGACTGTGGTCGTTTAATGGTTGTTTAGTGATCGGTTTACACGACCCCGACGTCGGCTTGGAGATACACCTCGGCCGGCGAAGTTAACGGGGATATCTTATCCAGGGAGGACCGGGGTGCGGATGATAAGATTGCGGGGGAGGGAGTCGGGGTTTGGGTAGTGTCGGACGACGCCCGACGTTATCATCGGCCAGGATGCCGAAGGGACCCACCGGGTTTGATCTTGGCCATGCGACCTGCTGATAGTATTGATAGGCCCCCTAAGGGGCGGTTGCTTCTCTGCCGCGATATGACGATGTTTGGGGTGGTATTATCGGTGAACCGGGGAGGGGGTTGGTTGGGCGGGAGAGTGGTTATCATGATCCGGGGTGATGGGTGTGGTATAAGGGGCTTTGAGGGCCATGGTGGTGGCTTTTGTTTCTTACAAGATTGTGTTACGACTTGCATGCGTTGTCGTTTCGAAACTTCTAGTTGAACAAACTCTTGTTGTTACAATTGTGTACCTGAAGTTACGAAGACAACGACTAGAAGCCATGGACGGCGACAAAAAGACCGAGGCCAACTCGTCCACGAGCGCCGCGGCGTCGGACGTCGGCGTCGGCACGCAGGAGGCCATCACTCCCCCGCCGAACCTCACTCTGGGGAGGAAGATACTGTACCACCTATGGGACGCGGACCAGCATCTGAAGAGTCCGCAGGAGCGGGCGCTTGTGCGCAAGCTGGATTTTGGGATTCTTATCTGTGCGACGCTGGGATGGGTAAGTTCATACTTGTCACGAGCTCTCCAGGTGGATGATGGGAGGGAAAAGGTTGAGGTATTGCTGACGGGTTGTAGTGGATGAAATACATCGACCAGAGCAACATCACCAACGCCTGTGAGTTCCCCGCGATACAGGGAAGGATTTAGGGAAGAGAAGCTGATGGGTGGCGGGATAGATGTCAGTGGGATGAAGGAGGATTTGAATATCCAGGGGAATGAGTACACGTACATGCTGAGTATGCGACCATTCCGCAACTTGGACAGAGGGGCGTTGGACTGACGGGAGCAGTGTGCTACACCATCGCCTTCGCCATCATGCAGATCCCCTCCAACATGATCGCCCTCAAGATCCGGCCGCGGATCTGCCTTGTGGTCTGCGAGTTGGGATGGACTGCTTTCACGTACGTTGACCCCTGCGAGGGTTTCCTCTGGTGCGAGATAAGAGCACTGACGTGGTTTGTGAGACAGATTCGCCCAGGCCGCTGCACAGAGCAGCAACCAGATGTACGCCTTCCGGTTCATGATCGGGCTGTTCGAGTCGGGCTTCAGTCCGATTATCATCTTTTTGTTGGGGTCGTGGTATACGAAGCCGGAGCTGGCCAAGGTACGTCCGCGGTGGAAGATATTGAAGAGAGAGATACTAAAGCAGAGAACAGCGCGTGGCGATCTGGCACATCACGGGCTTCTTCGGACAAGCCACGTCAGGGTTCCTCCAGGCTGGTATACACCGCTCTCTGGACGGGCATTTAGGGTTGGCTGGGTGGCGGTGGATGTACATCGGTGAGTCTCATCCCTTCCCTCGCGAGATATCTTCCTCCCAGGCACCGCTGTAGAATGCTCTTTACTGATGAGATGAAAAGTCTGCGGCTGCATGTCCCTCCCCGTCGCCCTCTCCGTCTGGTGGCTCCTCCCGGACTACCCGCACAACACGAAAGCCTGGTACATCACCGAGGAGGACAAGCAGATCGCCCTCCAGCGCGCCGCGAAGCAGGGCAGGGCGGAGATCACGGGCAAGCTGGACCTCGCGCTCGTGAAGAGGATGTTTGGGAATTGGCGGTGGTGGGTTCTGTGTCTGATGTACATCTTCGTGAGCGTTCCCTACCCGGTGCCGATGGGTGGTTGATTGATACTGACCGAGACAACAGTACGGAAACTCGTGCCAGGCGAACAGCTATTTCGCCATCTACCTCCGTAAGACTTTGCAGCGGATGATGAAGAGATGTGGGCTAACGATGCATAGGGGAGAACGGGTACAGCGTCACTCAGCGCAACATCATCCCCGCCTGCGCCAACCTCGTCACCATGGTCACCGACTTTGCTTGGGGCTTCATGTCGGACATGACGGGCAACCGGCCGCTGTGGATCATCGGGCCTTTGGTAAGTTGCTATTCTCCCCTCTTCCCCCTCCCAAACTGGAGCTAACGAGTCTTTCAAGATGTGCACCACCGTCGTCGGGTCCTCTATTCTCACCGCCTGGCCTGACACCGACTCTGCGAGGGTTGCTGGGTTCTTTTTGGTCGCCTGCGGATATGTGACCGCCGTCACTTGGGTGAGTTGAGGGCTGAGGCCTGGAGTGATGTCCTATTTTGCTGATTGGTGATAGACCTGGGCGAATGAGGTTAATAACGGCAACGCCGAGGAGAGGGCTTTGACTATTTCCAGCATGAACGGACTGTTCTACGCCACGAGTAAGTTCCACGCCCCAGTATTTTCCTTGCAGAGATTTGCTAACCTTTCCTTGCATAGACTCCTTCCTGCCCATCCTCATCTTCCCCCAGACCATGGCGCCCAAGTTCGAGAGGGGGTTCCCCTCTATCCTGTCTTTTGCGCTCGGTGCAGTTGTTCTCGTCTGTAAGTTCTCTCCGTCATGCTTGTGCTTTGGTTGAATTTAATACTGACGTCGGTTATGTAGTTGTGGCCGACTTTTTGCATAAGAGACAGCTCCGTCAGGAGGCGATGTTGACGGCGGAACAACCTGCTTCGGAGGCCAAGGTTCCGGACCCGGGCGAGTCTGCGGAGAAAGAGATGGAGGGGAAACTTGCTGCGGCTGTGGAGCCCGTTAAGAACTCTTCGAGTATTATGTGAGGATCTCCTGGACACCGAGGCTGAGGGATAGAGGATTGAGACGGACGACAGAGAAGGAGACGTTGGAGGAGTTCTTTAGTTCGCAGATTGTGATTTTCAGCCGTAGATGAAGGCTTTGTTGTAGGTTGCAAAATCAAACAGAGTACCAAGACACTTTTTCGGATTGACCCGACTTTTTCGGGCACGATGGAAGTTGACCAAGCTATGCAATAGTGACAGCTATATCGTTGATTTATCTTGGGACACTGAAGCTTTGGTATTGAGCCAGCGAGGCGATTCCAATAACCTACACTACCTAGGTACAAAGTATCGAATGTCCTCACGGGGTGCTTGTCTCTTTGCCAACAGTACTTCGGGTGCAATGGCGTTAACAGGCGCTCAACGCATTTTTCTTGAAAACTACGTGTACTCGGCTACCTAATCCCAATAGCCATCTGGCCGCCAAAGTCTTCGCCCTTTTTGATCCGTTGCCTGATGTCCTGAATCGTATCCGCTAGCCTGCGGATGCCTTCCTTTATCTCGTCGACCACGTGCCAGGCCCAGCACAATCTGATGCACTCGGAGAAGCCCCCTCTCTCCTCGGCCCTAGACAGGCTGCCTTCGTCTCCCGTTACGGTGAACATGTGCCCAAAGGCGACGCGCAGCTGATTCTCCTTGAGAGCGATAGCAGCCACGGTCCGGGCGGCCGGGAGATCGTCGGGGAGCCTCAGGTAGGTGAAGAAACCGCCCGCCGTCGTGACTGTTGCGTCTTTCGGACTGCTGGCCTCTACCTGGACTCCAAGGGGAATGAGGATGTCTTCGATGGCCGCCATGAGGGCGTAGTATCGTTCTCGATATGTTGGGACCAAGGTGTTCTTGATGTGGTCCTGGAGCCGTCCGCTTCGGAGCATTTTGTCGACAAAGGTGGATGTGAGGTGTGACGGCGCGCCGCCTGAGCTGGAGGAGCCACTGCGGAGACTCGTGTCAGCTGTCTCGTGAGACTTCCGAGGACTGAGTGGACCACTTACACTTCTGCCAGCTCCCTTGCGAAAGCCACCGTAGTCTCCGACCAGCCAACCCTGACGCCGGGCCCGATGACCTTGGAGAACGAGCCGTTGCTGAGGGTGTTCCCGAACTCATTGCATCCGGGCATCTCCCTGTCCACGTCCACCAGCCGGGGCGGGACAGCCGCAACTGCGTCGTCGGGAGAGGCTGGGTCCTCGGGCCAGCTCAAGAAGTCGTAGACATCATCCGAGATGACGAGGGCGTCGTACTCCCGCGCCAATGTGACGAGTTCCTTCCTCATCTGCAGGGACAGCGTCTTCGCGCTGGGGTTGGAGAAAGTCGGGACGATGTAGATGATGTACTTGTACACCTTTGGATACGTCTTGCCGACCTTGATCGTGGGAGCATCAGGCTTTTCGTCCTTCTCCGCCGCTGCAACGGTCTCTGCCTCAGCTGCCGCCAACTCACGCCGCAAGAAGTCAATATCCAGACCCTCGTCACCCTCAGGCACGCCCCTTAGCTTCCCCTGGAGCCCATTATCCTCGAAGATGGGGCACGCGAGGAAGTACGTCGGCTCGACCATGAAAACCCTCCGCGTGTACAGCGGATCGGTGAACTTTTGCAGCACGTTGGCGAGGTTGCCCGAGGCGCCGTTCGTGATGCATATCCGCTCGTGGTCGCCTGCGACGCCGTAGACGGACGAGAGCCAGTCCGCCACGCTCTTCCGGAGGGGAGGGTGCCCGGCGTGAGGCCCGTAGACGAGCGCGGCCGCGGTTTCGGGTTCCGAGGCGAGGATCTGGGTCGCGGCGTCGAGGAGGCCGCTTGCTGCGAAGAGGCGCGGGGAGGGCCAGCCTAGCTGGAGGTTGATGAGCTTTGGGGGGATGGTGCTGCCCATTGTGATGGATGAGTTGCCTTTGGTGATGGGAGCTGCGCGCTTGGAGAGGCGGGATGGGCCTCGGGGCGGTTTGTAAAGGGGTTAGACGACTTACACGATCGCTGGGGGTATCGACCCCTCCCCCGTCGGGAGTTTCTTATCGGCGTCGGGGTGGCGTTCCTGATCGGGGCCGGGGACCCACCCGCACCAGGACATCGGGCGCTAGGCGACGACTCCGAAGGATCCCGATCCCCGCCGAACACCCGCACCCCCTATCACTTATCGGATATTCCCCGACTTGATTGCGAGAATGGCTATCGGAGATGATAGGAAATAACGGCTTGTAGATGTGGTTGTGAGCCTGTGGTCTGATACCGCCCGACGTCGGGTAATGGAAGCCGAGAGGACGACGCCTGGTGTCGGCCGGATAGATTGATGTAGACCCGAAAGACCTCTTGTCCCTAGGGCGGTGACATGAATTGCAAAGTGCTTTTTTTGACAAGGACTATCCGTTGAGTTTCGATACAGCAAAAATGTCACAGAAGTGGACCGATGTCAAGGCCGAGAGCGCCGCCTTCGCCGCCGAGGTGAAGGAGATCGAAGAGTGGTGGCAGTCGGATAGGCAGAAGCACATCAAGAGGTACGCCTGACACGAGCTGGGTCGTTTTCCCGGCAGGAACTGAATTATCTGCAGGCCTTACACGGCCAAGTCCATCGCTGCGCTGCGAAACATCGGCTTCAAGATCGAGTACCCCTCGAGCGTCCAGGGCAGAAAGCTCTGGCGGATCCTCAACGAGCACAATGCCAACGGGACCTACGAACTGACCTTTGGCACGACTGAGCCTCTTATCGTGAAGGAGATGGCCAAGTACAGTGAGTCTCTTTGTAACCGACAGAAGTCTGACGGTAGTGCCTGCTAATGTCCCTCAAGTGCAGACAGTCTACGTCTCAGGCGCGCTCTGCGGCTTGTCTCAAGCCACATGGCCGGGCGAGGATCACGCAGACTACCCGGCAGACCTCGTGCCATCCGTCGTGAAGCGCATATTCAACACCCAGCTCTTCCACGACCAGCGCCAGACGCAGCTGCGGATGCGGTACGGCGAGGAAGACCGGGAGCAGCTCGAGTGCCTCGACTACATGCTTCCCATCGTCGCCGACGCGGACATGGGATTCGGGACGTTGACGGGATGCATGAAGCTTGCTCGAAGCTTCGTCGAGGCCGGCGCGGCGATGATACACATCGACGACTTGGCCATGGGGCTGAAGAAGTTTACTAACGGCGAGGGGAGGACGATTGTGCCGACTTCTGAGTACTTGTCGAGGTTGACGACTGTGAGGATGACGTTTGACACTATGGGGTGAGCTTTGGCAAGGCAGTCGTCTTATTTGTGAGCAGTGGCTAATATGGCCTCTACAGGGCAGACACGATGCTTCTTTGTCGCTGTGACAGCGATCATGCCGAGTTCATTACCAGGTATGAATACCCGCGGATAAAACCACGAACTTGAGAAGCTCTCTAACAAGACTAAAGTGTTCTCGACCCTCGGGACCACCCCTACGTTCTCGGTGCCACAAACTCGGTTGATTCATTCAACCAGGCCCTCGAAGAAGGAAAAGCCGCAGGAAAGGACTATCTCACGGTAAAGGCTGAGTGGAAGGCCTCGGCCGGCCTCATGACCTACGACGAAGCCGTCAAAGCTGCATCTACCGAAGAACAGTACGAATCTTACGCGAGTGAGATTGCGAACAAGATCGTCGGCCTACCAGAACGCAGAGCCATTTCCAAGAGAATCCTCGGGCATGACGTCCGATTCGACTGGGAGCTCCCCAGGACCCCGCTTGGCCAGTACATGTGGGAATGGTCCACAAAGGCCGTCATCGACCGATGTGTCTTGGCCGCGCCACTCGGAGATGTGACCTGGAGCAGGCAAGGTGCGTGCCAATAACACCCCAGGACAGGACGCGCAATCATGGCTGACGCTCAAACAGATAAACCAAGTACGCATACCCATCATTTCCCCCTATTGCCCTTCTCCCCCCTCCCCGTAACCAGCGAATAGGCTCTAACCCATCATCCCCGCGTCCATAGACAAGAAGGACATGCACGACTTCCACACGGCGGTGCGAGAAGTCTTCCCCAACCGCCTCTTCGCCTTCGGCTACACGGGCGCGTACGACTTCAGCAAGGGCGGCTACTCGGCCGAGGAGGTCGAGAGGTTCCCCGCCGACATCGCCAAGATGGGCGTCGTCTGGCAGGTCCAGCCGATCTGGGCCACGCAGGGCCTCAGCCTGCACGCCAAGCAGTTCGCGGAGCGGTTCAAGAGGGAGGGCATCGCGGGGTACATGCGGGACGTGGCGGCGCCCGCCATTGCCGGCATGGCGACGGATAAGTACGGCAAGCCGACCTCCCGCGGGGGGTATCTGGCGGACGCCTTCTTTGATGTCGTCTCGGGCGGGGAGATTACGGAGTTGGCGTGACGTGGATACGGCGGCTTATGGGACAAGGAGCTTGCAGATCGCGTCTGATGGAGTATTAGGCTCGCATGTGAGCGGCCGCTTGGCCGGCTTTTCCTCTTGATCCTCCTTCCCCTTTCCCCTGCTGCGCCTTAGACTAGAGAAACAGTAAGCGGCGGTAGTTGCGGCGGCCGCTGCGGGTTCAGTTACGATCGTTGCATGGGGCCCAATCACCGCAGAGGACGGGTGAGATGTGCGTGATGCATGCTGCTGCGCGGTGCGGCGAACAGGCGGGTCGCCATATTGGGATATCATGAATCTTTTTATCCGTAGACCCACGTCAATCATGTGCTATTTGGCTGTGGCCAAGGACGAGATACGTGATTATGGCGGCTTCTATACCCCGGCATCGTGATAGTCGGTGAGGGGGTCTAGTATGTCGTGTAACATCAGAGCGGGCAGTGCCGCTCGGCACGAGAAAAGATGCATGCCAGGGTGCATTATGCATGCATTTTCGTGTGCCAAGATGTCGCTGGATGACCTCCAGTTGAGCCGTCGGCCGCTCGCTATGTATGGAATGGGCTCAACTCTCGAGGCGACGGGCTGCCATTATATAACCCTGTGGGGCTTCCAGACGGCCCCTCGTCTCTTGTTCCATTCACCTGAGCTTCCAGAGTGTCTAAAATCAGTCTCAGCGCCCAACGATTGCTCTCTATTTTGAAACCCGCTGTGTACAGGTACACGCCTACCAAACATGCCTTCCACGATGGAGAGACCAGGCAACGGCCTGAGGCTAGGCGTAGTCTCATCGACAACCTCTCTCACGGTTCTCCTTCTTGTGGGCGCTTGTGTCGCTTACGTTGTGTACTCCTACCTGAAGGCAAGCACAAGGCCGTACTCCAAGCTTCCCCTTCCCCCGGGACCTCCTCGCCTGCCCCTCCTGGGCAACTTGTTCAACAACCCATTCCACTTCCGCTGGCTCAGCCATCTGCAATGGAGATATACCTACGGACCCCTGGTATACATGAAAGTCCTCGGCAGGAGCGTCATAATCCTGACCACAAACGAAGCAGCCCACGAGCTCCTTAACAAAAGGGCCCCAACGTACTCTGGGCGTCCCTACAGCGTCATCGGCGGGGAGCTGCTGGCCAAGGGCTACAGCATGATCTTCCGCCAGTACGATGCTCGTTTCCGCTTACAGCAGAGGCTCCACGCCCACGGTTTGAACGCACAGGCCGTGGGGCTCTACCAGCCCATCACCGAGCTGGAGACGCTCCAGTTCCTCCACGACATTATACAAGACACGAAGGCCAGCCCCGAAGAGGCGGTCACTCTGCCCGATGGAGACACCCGGCCTATCAAGCCTCATCGACACTTCCTGCGGTGGTTCGCGAGCAACGTCAGCGTTATCATGTACGGCTACCGTCTCTTCAAGGACGACCCGGAGTCCGAGGTCCAGCTCAACTTCTTTCATGAGTGTCCAACCTCCAGGATCATCGAGACGCCCACGCTTGTCGACATCTTCCCCTCCCTCAAGCACGTCCCCTACTTCTTCTCCCCGTGGAAACGTAGGGTGAAGCCCCTGTTCAAAAGGGAAGCAGCCCACCACATCGGCAACTTCCGCAAGGCTCTCTCCCAGCCCGGCTTCAACATCTCCAAGCTGGTGGCCAACCGCGCACAGCACCTGGATCCGAATATGACAGAGGCGGAGGCCGCCTGGGCGCCTGCGACGCTGCTGCTGGCCGCGGGCGAGACGAGCCCGGCCATCCTGTGCTGGTTTGTGCTCGCGATGGTCGAGTACCCGCGGGTGATGCACAAGGCGCAGGCGATGCTGGACGAGGTCGTGGGGCACGAGAGGTTGCCTACATACGCGGACCGCGCGCAGTTGCCATTTATAGATGCTGTGATGGACGAGGTGTTCCGGTGGCGGCCGATCGTGCCTGCGGGTATCGACCACGTCGCCACGGAGGAGGACGAGTACATGGGCTACAGGATCCCGAAGGACTCGATGATAACCATCTCCATGTGGGCACTACACCGGGATCAGGCCGTGTTCGGGCCGGACTGCGACAACTTCCGGCCGGAGCGGTGGCTTGAGAAGGAAAGGCTGCCGAGTCACACTTTCGGGTTCGGCAGGCGAACGTGCCCGGGCAGACACGTCGGGCGGGATGGTCTTTGGATCATGATGGCGCGAGTTCTTTGGGCTTTTGACTTGGAGGCCCCTATTGATCCGTCCACCGGGAAGAAGAAGTTCGTCGATAACATGGACATGCAGCCGGTGGGTATTGCCATCCCGCCCACACCGTTTGATGTTCTCTTTAGGCGCAGAGGCAAGTGGGTTGAGGAGGTTGTGGAGAGGGACTTTGCGGCTGCTGACTTTGATATGAGCAAGATCATGGAGCAGATTGGGCTCGGGAGTTCCAAGCTGGCGGTCTGAGGAACACAAATCCTCCTTTCTATGAGACGGGCGGTTCCTGCTTGGCTTCCCATCTCACAGGAACAAGCCCTGACAGTTACTGTGATTCATTTACCAAGGGAATAGTCCCAAGTATCTGTATGTAGTTCAGCAATGTCGTCGTAGGTGCACAACAATATGTACTAACATCATTGCAATACATACACTCTGTCTTCGAAGTGCTCTAATGATGTCATTGACCCCTAGTCCCTTGACAATTCAACCGATAGGTAGCAAAGGGTACGGCTCAGTCAACGCCTACATAGTCGTGTGGGACCAAGTCTGTTTCCAAGCGCAATTCAGACATTAATATGATCTCAGACACGATTCCTCCGAGAGTCCGGGGTACATCGGCCGATAACAGACATTACGTCGTGCCCATCTCAAATCTGGGGAAGACCCCTCGGGCCATGTGGCTCGGGAAGGTGTTCATTCCAGGAACCCGGCACTCAACTTGGCTTCGTGCCAAGGCTGGGGTAGTTTACTCCTCCAATTACGGCCCCGCGCTTCACGAAATGCCGTCAGCAGGCAACATACAGTTAATTTCCCATGTTACATCTGCCGAGGTGCCAAAACCGACCCACCACCTCATCGTGGAGACGAACGGGCAAAGAATGGATTCGAGAGAAGGCGACCGGAGTAAGTGGGTCTTGCTGTGGAAAGAACAACTGAGAAGTTGCACTGGGTCTTGAAAAATTTAAATGATGGCAGTTCCTGGCCGAGATTGAATGATAGGTCCTTAATACAGCATCCAGCCTCTCCACTGTCCCCTCTTCCTCTGTTCTTCCTGTCAACATGAAGTTTCCATCCGGTGTCTCGATCATTCTTGCGCTCTTCTGTGGGATCTTGGCGCAGGCGGCCCGACCCTTGGAGAACCTCGGTCGCGGTGTTGTTGCCGTTCGCTCAAGCTCGTCCAGCATCCTTGTCACTTGGCGTCTTCTCGGCCTCGACCCTCAAGACATCGGCTTCAACGTCTACCGCAGCACCGGCGGCAGCCCCACGAAGCTCAACTCGCAGGTCCTCAACAGCGGGACCAACTTCGTCGACAACTCCGCCAACGCTGCCCAGGTCAACACCTACTTTGTCCGCCCGGTCATCAACGGCCAAGAGCAACCCGCCAGCCGCTCCTTTAGTCTGCCCGCCAACAACGCCGTCGAGCCCGTAGTGCGGATCCCAATCCGTAGCGGCGGCCCCGTCAAATTCATCTGGGTCGGCGATCTGGACGGCGACGGTGAGTGGGACTACGTCATCGACCGCCAGGCGTCGCCGCAGTCTATCGAGGCATACACCAGCAACGGCACGTTCCTTTGGACTGTCAACCTCGGCCCCAACAGCGAGAACCAGAACAACATCGAGCCCGGGTCGTCCACGATTGACGTTGGGCACTGGGACGGCGTGACCGTCTTCGACTTTGACAGCGACGGACGCGCTGAGGTGGCCATTCGCATTGCCAATGGCGTTGTCTTCGGAGACGGGACCACCTTTGACCAGGGACAGACGAACAACCACCAGTTCATGGCTATCCTCAACGGTCGGACCGGCGCCCTCCGCGCGAGCGCCCCCGTACCTACGGACTACATGACAGACGGTCCGCTTGCTGCGCGGCTGGGTGCGGGCTTCCTCGACGGCGAGACGCCGCATCTGGTAGCCTACATGAAGAACCGCATCGGTTCCGGCGACTTCAATCTGATGATGGCCGCGTGGACGTTTGATGGCAGCTCCCTCCGGCAGAAGTGGAAGTGGACCCGCGGTAACCAGGGCGCCAAATACCCTGACGGCCACAACACGCGCATCATCGACGTGAACGGGGACGGGCGGGATGAAGTTCTGGAGATCGGATTCGCGCTTAACGGGGACGGCACGCCGCGGTACTCCCTCGGCGACCAGGGCGTCATCCACGGTGACCGGTTCCACGTCGCCAAGATGGACCCGAGCCGGGCCGGGCTCCAGGGTTACGGGATACAGCAGGACAACCCCAGCCGGCTGAACGAGTACTACTACGACGCCGGCACTGGGAACATCATCTGGAAACACTTTGGCAACGTTGTTGGCGACGTTGCGCGCGGGATGGTCGGGGATATCGACCCCACCCACCCCGGCATGGAGGCGTGGTCGTTCTCGGGCGTGTACAACGCGAGGGAGAACGCGTTGGCGGAGCCGGATACCAGTCTTGCGCCGTGGCCTCACATGGGTCTCTACTGGGACGGCGACGAGCTTATGGAGTTGTTCAACGATGGGAAGTTTGAGAAGTGGGATTGGGAGAACCCAACTGCTTCCAATTGTTTGCCCCGGCTGCTGAGGGTTAGCGACTTTGGGGGTGTCACGGCGGGGAGAAACCCACAGTTCCTGGGCGACATCCTCGGGGACTGGAGGGAGGAGGTCATTGTGACGAGTGCGGACGCGGACGAGTTGCTCATTTTCACGACGGACAAGCCCAGCGATATCCGGCTGTATACCCTGGCTCACAACCCCGCCTACCGCAACGCCATGACGCTCAAGGGTTATGTGCAGTCTCTCCACGTTGACTACTTCATCGGGAAGGACATGCAGACGCCGCCTCGACCGAATATACGATATACAGGCGTCTGATGTGTCGTTCCGGGCTGCGGCTATCGTAGCAGCGTTGGTGGGATCTGTAGTCTCTTAAGTGGTGGGAAAGGTCCGTGTCTAGTCTTTCTTTAGTCGGGGTTGTCAACCCTAACGTTTGGCATTATTTCAACTCTTGTGAATACTTTTGCTCTACATTACAACTACCATGTACGCAAAAAGCAGTTGAACTTGCCCTTTTAGACGTATAAGCAGTTGTGTTCAGTGAGTTGCTGTTGATAAACCCGGCCGCTAGTCCAAGACGGGGCATTCAACATGCCCCCGCTGCAGAATCCACCCTCTTGGTTATCTTTGCCTCGCGGTAACATCATCGCATCCCGGCTGTGTGTTCTAGTGGATTATGATTTCTCGTTCACAACTATGTGTTCTGTATCCCGAGAAGGTCGCAGGTTCGAGCCCTGCCACGGTCAAAGCCAATTATCTTTTGCTTTTTGTATGTACGTATCATTATTTAGCAGTTTTGTGTATGATAGCGCTCCCAACTGATCTCAACTACATGTCATCCTCTGACTTCCTAAAGACTCCTCGCTGCCCTCAACCGATTCTCTCTCGCTCGCCTCGTGAGCTCAATGTCTGGCGCGTACAGATCGAAGATGTGTGGCAGGCCCGGGTAGACATGCAACTCCACCTGCACGTTTGCTTTCGAGAGTCGGCCCGCAAAGGCAACCGACTCGGCGCAGAAGAGATCCAGCCCCCCGACGTCGATGTACGTACTCGGCAGGCCCGCCACATCCTCCACCCGACCCGGCGCCGCGTACACCGGCACGTCGTCGGACCCAGGCCGACCCTCGCCGAGATACGCGTTCCAGCCGAGCTGATTCTGCACGTTCGTCCAGGTTAGAAAGTCGCACAGCGGGTCGCCGCGCTCCGCCCTCGTGCGGTCGTCGAGCATCGGGTAGATGAGGATCTGCTTCGCCAGCGGCGGAGTGAGCCCTCGGTCGCGCGCCATCAGTGACGCCGCGACCGCGAGACCGCCGCCGGCGCTGAGCGCGTAAAACCCGAGCCGCGCGGCGTCGAGTCCGAGGCCCTCTGCACCCTCGCTCAGCCACCGCAGCGCTGCGTAACAGTCCTTCGCGGGCGTCGGGTAGGGAAATTCGGGCGCGAGGCGGTACTCGACAGCGAACATCTGGACGCCCGCCTCGGCCGCGCACCGCGCCGCGAGGAGCCGGCTGTACGGGTCGATGTCGCCGCCCACCAGTCCTCCGCCGTGGACGTAGACGAAAGCTGGCTGCTTGGTCGCGTCCACATCTTCCTTCTTTGCGTACCGGTACACCGCGATCTGCTCCCCGTCAAAGGACGTCACCTGGTGCCCGGTCTCGATGATGTTCTCCGGGAGGTCGCCTTTGGCGAGGGAGGCCAGGCCCACGTTGAGCCGAGCGCGGAGCTGCTGGGCGGTCCGAGGCTGGCCTGGTGGTCTGATGGCTATGACGGGTCCGGCCGCGGCCCAGAACTCGGCGTCGAACTTGAGGTTTGGCATTTCGAAAGGCTGGCGTCTTGCGTTCGTTGAAGCCGCGTCGTCGAGATAAGAGTCGGAGTAGTGATAACGGACGAACGGGATGACGATCGAAACTGCTGGGAAGAGCCCGGTTCGCAACACAGAGAAATGAGTATCTGGAACAGCCCAGGAAGGAACGGGAACTATTATATCACGCTTCTCGCCCCAGGACTAGCAAGCAGCTAGCAGGAACAACTGGCAGTGCCGTCGACCCGCCACGTATTCCGCAGCATGGGCCACGTGCCCCGGGCATGAACGATACAGGCAAACTTTGCGCGCGAGATCGGATGACTAGAGGCCAAGAGGGAGAGGGGTTTCACTTAGCGGGCCGCTTCGCTTTCAAATCAGTCCGAGCGGGCATGGAGGGCACATTTCACATTGCTTTTCGAGGCATTTCGAGAAGAGGACTCCACGCTCGGGCGAATTCATCCGTGCCTCCAGGCCTTGGAAGCAGCTGTCACAGATCAGGCCAGGGGGGAGGTGGTGCGGCCTGCCCGGCGATTGAGATGCTGATTGAGGAGTTGGATAGCGAGGAGGGCACATGACTTGGTGCGAAAGTCGCGTTTCTCGGTGTTGATTATTTGTTGAAGGATTCGCGTTGAGTCACGCCGGCTGGGCGCGGTGAGCGTGTTACGGTCCTTGAAGAGTGAGATCTGACATCAGCGATCCTCGGGGAAACGGAATGGATACATGTAGATGAATGGAAAGTAATCTTAGCTACTGACAATTAAAGAACTTTGGCTCGGAGTAGAGACTGGTCTCTGAGTCCGGACAACAGTATCGTGCAACTAACCGCAACCCCCGTCCCCGTAACTCCGTCAAAACAGTAGGAAATTTTGAAAAGACCGACACAAGCCCCTCAGTCGAAAACGTCAGTCGCGTACCGCTCGTTGCGAATACCGTTGAACCACTCCTCCAGCTCCTCCTTGGTCATCGCCTTCCCGTCGTCCTTCTCGCTCTTCTCCACCGCCGCCTTCATCACGACCTCCTTGACGCCCTCGGCAACATGTCCCGACCCGCACACGTACACCCGGGCGCCCCTGTCCCAGAGATGGAAAAGCGCCTCCCGCTCGCGCCAGATGCGGTCCTGTACGTACCGGCACCCGTCCGAGGCCTCCGTCTTGCGGCTGTACGCACGGTGCACCTTGACGGCGCCAGCAGCTTCCCAGACATCAAATTCCTCGCGGTAGAGGTCATCCTCCGCCGGGTCGCGGCATCCGAAGAACAGGATCGCAGGGGCCAGCCTCCGGCCGTTGGCGAGGAGTGTGGCCCGCTCTTGGAAGAAGGCTCGGAAGGGCGCGAGACCCGTGCCGGCTGCGACGCACAGCAGCGGTGTCTTATCCATGTCGACGGGGAGCTTGAAGCCACCCTGCGCGGCTCGGATGGAGATCTGTACCTTGTCGCCCGCGGTGAGCGAGGCAAGGTAGGAGGAGGTGACGCCGATGTGCCGGCCCTGACCCGATATGGCGGGCTCGTCGAGGACTCCGTAGGTGAGCGTCGCGACACCGGGGTCAACCAGAGGAGAGGACGAAATCGAGCTAAAGGGCCAGTCAGCACAGGATACCCACGCCTCGTATGGAGACGAATTGAGTACTCACTATTGGCGGACTCTCATGGGTGGCAGCATGAGCAAGAAGTGGTTGAACGGAATTGACAGAGACGCGAAGCGCTCGGCAATGTCGAGAACAGACAGCCTCTTTGCCTTGATCTCGGAGTCGTAGCCGTCCGTGGCGAGGTGCTGCAGCTGGCCACCAAGTTTCTCGTCTTTGGCGAGCTGTGCCAAGCCGGAAATGTTCTAAAGCCAAGCATGTCAGTGTTTGTGTCCAGTCGATTTTCATCGAAGGCAAAGAGACTTGCCCTCTTGGTAGCTGTCTGGCAGAGCTCGACATAAGAGCTCAGGACGTCAGAGACGGGAATGCTCGAGTCAGTGGGCAAGGTTGTCGGACCAGAGGCCTGGATCGTGACATGCGAGTCCCACGTCAGGTGGAAGCGACGCATCACGCGGGCGACGGTTTCCTTTGGGTTGTGTGGCAGGATAGCCATATAGTCACCGGCACAGTAGCGCATGTTGGTCGGCAGTTGCACCTCGATGTGTCTCTTCACCGGGCCCAGCTTGCCTGGAGCAAGGACGCGAGCGTCCAATACCAGCGCGTCCCTGACGTCCTGTCGCAGGGTGGAGGTTCTCGGGGTCGAGAAGGAAACGGAGAGACCAGCATCGGGAATACCGCTCTCCGCGTCTCCCTTCTCCTGGCCGCCGAACTGCTTCGTCAGTGCTGGCCACAGCTGCTCATCCTCCCAGGCCTCGAAGTCGGAGAACATGTCGCGGTCCTTCGCGTCGGTCGTCCCGAGGGGGGTGATGCGCTGGGCTCCGCGCTCTCCAAGAGACGATTCCACGAGCTTTGGGATGCGCTGATGTGTCTTGACCCAATCGGCATGTCCTGTGGCATGAATTAGAAGAACAGTCGCATGAGGGCAGCTCCCACTTACCGCATCCATAAACGGCATATGAGACGTTCTTGAGCTCGTTGCCCTTCAGGTTGGTCAGCCAATCGACAAAGAGCGCCGCGTTATGCGGCGGCTGGCCCTCGTAGGACGAGGTGACGATAACAACGGGGCCATCTGTTGGCAAAGACTCTCTCGCGGCATCGAGAGAGTCCACCGTGGCACTGAAGCCGTGCGACTTGGCGTCACTAGCCAATCTCTGCGCCATGAACTCGCAAGTTCCAGAGTTCGAGCCGTAAAAGACCGCAAGCTTACGACACCTCGACGCGGCAGTCGAGCCGGAGGTCTTGTCTTTAGCCTCCTTTGTCTGGGTCTTGGCCTTCGCGCCCCCAGTCTCGACGATGGACCCGGCCAGCCGCGCCTCGAGCATGGAAGGCGTCAGCCCCTCCCTAAGGATGGCCCGGATGTAAAAGTCCTTGGGCTTGATCGTGAGCGTCTGCGCGACCTGCAGGTCGTAGTTGGGGTTGTGCGGCACGAAGTTGAAGTTCTGGAACAGGACGGCAAGGGCCAGGATCATCTCCTGCCAGGCAAAGGCCCTCCCAATGCACCCGCGCATGCCCGTGCCAAAGGGGCTCCAGCAGTTGGGGAACTCCTTCATCAGGCGGTCGAAGTTCTCGTCGAGCATCCTCTCGGGCTTGAACTCGTCGGAATCGGGGCCGAAGACTGCGGGGTCGAGGTGGGACTTGGTCAGATGCGCGACGAGGGTCTCGCCGGCCTTGACCGGGTACTTGCCGCCGATGATCTCGTCCTTGATGGCCTCCCTTGCAAACGCAGGGATTGGGGCGCTGTGGCGGAGGGTTTCCCGGAGGACCTGTGAGAGTGGCCGTCAGCAACCTCTCAAGAGAATGTGCATTGGAGGGCAATGCCGTGCAACATACCGCCGACAAGTACTTGAGCTTGCTGACATGCTCGACGCGAATGGGTCCGTCGCCGACGACTTGGTCGATCTCCTCCTGGACCTTGCGGTACACCTCAGGGCGCTTGACCAGCCAGTACATGGCAAATGTAAAGGTAGATGCAGTCGTCTCGTGGCCGGCAACGAGGAAGGTAATGAGGTTGTCGATGATACTCTCGTCCGTCATCTTACGTCCAGTAACAGGGTCAGTCGTATTCAGCATCGCCGTCAGAATGTCCTTGCGGCCTGTGGCTCCCTCGGGGTCCGCCTTCCTCGCATCCAGGACCTCCCTCGCGGTATTGCGAAGGATGCCGATGTTGGTCCTGAACCGCTTGTCCTGCTTCTTGTAGAAAACCTGCGGCAGCACGCGCATGGTCTTGTCGCCGGCCTCCTTGAGAACGGCGTACATGGCCGTGATGAACGGGTGCGTGTCCTCGCGGTAGTACGAGTTGAACCGAAAGCCCATGGAGCAGAGAGCGACCGTGTCCATCGTGAGCCTCGTCATGTCTTCGCCGATGGCAATGGGCACGGAGGAGCCGTGCCGAGCCCACTTGAGGGCCAACTGGGCGGCGAGATCGTGCATGTCGTCGAACATGCCACGGATAGCCAGGGGGCCGAACGCTGACATCAATATCCTGTGGGCGACTCCCCAGTTCTCTTCCTCCTCTCCCTTGGCCTAATTGGAGAAGTTTAGGCATTGATCGCAGTGGACCCTTGGCCCTAAGTGAAGGAGCAACCTACCGTGAAGAGACCATCGTGGACTGCCTCTCTTAGAAACTGGATGAATGTTAGTCAGGGCAGTATACACTATCAGTGACTTCAAGTACCTCCAGCTCGCCGTCAATGGCCTTCTTGAACCGCTTGTCATCGCACACTTCATTGACGAGTTCTTGTGTGTTGATCCAGACCGAAGTCTTGCCGAGCAAGTCGACCTTGTAAATGGGGCCTGTTTAAGGTGGTAAGCATACTACTAAGCTTTGATGCAACCCTGCTGGGTCGTCTCCGGGCCGGTGCTACCCACCATATTTGTCGGCCAGGTGAATGAACGACCTCATCGGCAGCTCCATGTCGATGTCGGTCACGTTACCCAGAAAGGGCACGCGGGGCGGCTCCGGGATCTCTACCGTCTGGCCCGCCATGTTGCTGCTGATGCTCTTCCTCGAAGAACGTCTCGATAGGCTGAAGACTCTTTTGTGTTTCTCGTGATTAAGGGGGTTCGACGGGTTCTTGTCGATACTCGAAGGGGTTTGCTGCTTGCTGACTGAAGACATGATGGGCGAATGTTGGGACGAAAGATGGCTGAAAAATATATCGAGTCAAAGTTCGAAGAAGCTCTTTGCCAAAGTCCGCCTTTTGACGTTGCAAAGGGACACCCTTGCGGCTTCAGAGGCGGGATCGACATACGGCTGCCGGAGCGGACGGGGACGGAGTGACGGAGCAACACAAATCTCCTTCGTTGCCTTCGGTGCTCTCGGGGAGAGAGGCTGAGCGCGGCTGGTCGGTCGAGGGCCCACGGCTGGCAGATTGTATGGCCAGATATTTCTGCGAAGAGAATCGTGGAACTGACCATTGCGTCGTTTGGGATTCGTCACCCCCTACTTCCGCGGGCCTCCGTGGCCCGTCCCGCAAGTGGGGCGCCCCATCCGAATTGGGGTCGTTAAGCGCCAGCCATCCCCGGGCGCGCGTCCGCGGGTGTCCGGTCTCCACTTTTATTTCGGCAGCTGTGCTTTGCCTGTCTACTTCCCCTTTTACAAGCCACTTGATATCGCCAAGGCGGTCCGCACGTCGTCGGAGGCCTAGTTTTCCATGCCCGAGTAATCCATGTCAACGACATTGGGTCTCGACGTTAATCGACAGAGTCTTAGGCTCCGATTCTTGGCCTTCAATCAAATTTCCAACGGAGTAGCCGAATACTTTGATGGCTCGGAGGCGGATTTGAAGTTATTTCCGGCCTTAAACTTACCTAAGCCGAAGCCCACGACGCTGCTGAATACGTAATCTAGCGTCGACACAGATGCCAGCATTCCAATTCAGGTATTCAATAGAGGACAAAGCAGCCGGGCAATGATAACTCGCAAACTACTCACTCTTGAGGGTGGCAGGTTCTTGTTATTTGCAACGATCAGTATTACGTAAGCTGAGTGATCACTTCTTCTGTGATCAGTCAAGTGCGCTCCAAAAGGACCGTGTCCCCGGCAGCATCTAGAGGGCTCCTGGGCAAAAGAATGGACAATCTAGGAATCGAACCTAGGACCTACCGCATGCGAAGCGGTCGTCATACCACTAAACCAATCGCCCAACTGTAGTCTTGTTCTGTTGAAAATGCAACGGCAGCGGATGCATATGAGGCACGAAGAAGCTTCGAAGTAGCTGGCCGGAATGGTGTTAGTGTTGTCTCACGACAGACTTGTGACATATGGGCTTCATTTCCGAGGCACGCGGAGATGTTAGGTGATAGTACCTCAAAATTTGGCCAACCTCTTCCATATCGAACTGTTGCGGAGAGGTAATAACGCTGCTCGTGTCTAAATTACGCGAATTATTTTCTGCTCATCGAGAGGAGATCTACGGTGTCTCCGAAGGCCATGAGGGCGAATCAAATCCACGTACCGGCGTATATACCTTTTAACAACTTCAGGCTGGTGCAAGTACTTCCAATGATGGGATTGGGTCTTGTTGACCAAAGGCGCCCTGCCAGTGGCTGAAACCCAAATGGAAAAGTACGCTGGCCTGCCTGGCTGCATGTCAGACGCAGCAAAGAGCAAGAAATCGGCCACTTTGCCTTGTGGGCTTTCTTTCCTCCTTGGCAAGCAGAATCAGGCTGCCTAGGTAATCTTCCCTCAAGTACAAGCCTGACCCCGCACCCCGTCGGGCTTGACTTCATCTACGACATCTATCGACAATCGAAAGTCAAGACCCGCGCCGCACCGAACGTGCTGACACAAAGATGGCCGAAGTTTTTGGTGTCGTTATTAGCGTCCTGACTGTCGCGGAGATGGCAGGCAAGCTCGGTTCCAGTGTTCTCCGGCTCCAGCGGCTGTGGCGCGAGGTCCAGGACGTCCCCGAGAACATCAACCAGCTGACGAGGCAGCTCGATCTGCTACGGCCAATCCTTCTCGATATGGAGTCTCAGCACAGCGATAATGATCAAACCACCACAAGCCTGAGCATCCAGTATTGTCACCAAGCAGTCGATGAGCTGGAAAGGCTAGCAGAAGATCTTCAGCGCCAGATCGTCTCCGCAAAGAAGTCGCTGAGAACCATTACGAAGCTCAAGGTGACTTTCAAGAAGGACGCAATGCGAGGCTACCACGAGCGACTACAATTGTCTATGCATATGCTGTCTCTAGCACAGCAGACACATCTTCTGTGAGAGGTTTTATCGCAAGAACATATCTGTGTGTCAGTTGAGCTAACACAAAGCAGCGCCTTAGTGAAAGCTCAGTCGCTTCGTTGCAAGCCCAGCAGTTCACCGACCCCGCTGCTTTCCTCGGAATACACGACAATGGCCGCCGATACAGAACAGCACATGACATCGGAATGTCAACAGGACAGCAAAACGGTGAGCCCCTGGGAGCCGAAGATAAAGCCTATGCCCTGGAAACAACGGTCGTTCTTGGGAGGACTCAGTTTCCAGAATCTTTCCTTCAAAGATCACCGCAACGTCCGAGGTCAGTGCATTGCGAATGACACGCCAGCAGTTGACGTTTGCTGAGAAATCTAAAAGTCATCCAAGCACGCATCCAGGTTCCATCATGGTTATCAGGTGGAGGCTGGGACTATGAAGCCTACAGAGCATGCGTGGGCTGGGAAATCTCACTCAGGCCGTGGAACACCCGCCCATATTCGACTCCAGTTTTCGAATTTGTCCGAAAAGGCTTACTTCTGGAACTTATGGAAGCCTTCAATCGAAATGAGGCGTCTCCATTCGATCGTGACCCTCACGGGGGAACTTTACTCCATGTATGGGCTTTCCAACATCTGACCATGTTCTGGCTTTTCGGGCTAGACGGCATAACTAACCTCCAAAATGCAGTGTGCTTCTGGACTGGGCGACATCGATATGGTCAAAGCCCTTACTGGATTGGGTCTAAGCTTAGCGGACACAAATTCTTGGGGACAGACTCCTTTGAGTTCCATGGGCTGGACATCTTTGAGCCAGAGGGATGTCATTGAGCTCTACAGTTCTATTTCCCAGACCGAAGAGTTTCAAATTGCGTTGCAGGCCTTTTACAATCTGCCAGAAGAACCCAAAAGCCATCCATCTATGATTCTTCAACGCTCATTCATGTGGCGCATACCGGGCTTTCTTGCCATCATTATCGGCGAGAACCAAATATCTTATCGCAGCCTGCCGCCATCTACTCGAATTGCACATCTGTCATGGTCTGTTGCTGACGCCCAAATCGTCCTAGACGAAATTCGCTGTGGCGCAGACTTGGACCCAGCCGAGTTCAGATGCGCCATGTCCGACACTGCACGCGGATCCTTGCACAACTTTGCCGAGGCATACTTCGAACGCTGGTTTAGAATATTCAGCGCTGCCCTCCGACCAAATCCACCAAGCAAATCAATCAAACAATCAAGCAAATCGACCCTTTTTCCACAGCCAA
>WIGN01000408.1:0-33281 GCA_014235955.1 Colletotrichum sojae
ATACCCCCCGGGAGGTCTGCCGCAAGGGCGGCTGCGCCCTTGCCGCCACGGCGTTAAATATAAAACAAACAAACAAATCGACCGACGTTGTGGCGAGAGTGACGGGTGGATCTTTAATTCTCCGACGGTGAATGGACACGAGTACGAGGCTCCATACTGCAACCCGGAGACCTGAAGGAACTTCTGATCGCTGGGACCAACAACGAATGCCCAAGACGAGATGAACTCCGTGTCCACACTTCCCGATCCGTCCATGGCCTAGACCGTTCGGCACGGTAGCCGGCTCAGCTTCCACAAAGTCAAGCATTCTCCAAGCCACCCCAAGCACGCGAAGCTTCTTGACGCCGCGCATCACCTGCAGAGACAGGGAATTTCAGAATCGACAGGGCTGATGAAGCCCATGACAGTAATTGAATCTTAGACAAAAATACCAAATGATGATGCTGCAAGTCTGTGGCACAGATTGGCCATTGAATCTTCAAACCAAAGTCCCAAAAGATTTTGTCGTTGGCGTAGTCATGGGCTCGCCCGTGATCAAGGACGCGGGCCAGCAAGGGCACCAAAGGACAGTTGGAAGATTTCATTCATAATCATACTCTGAGCTGCTGGGAATATATATCCCGTCCTGTTGAAGCACAAGTGGCCTATGTGTGGTTGATTGTGGTGATCTCTGGAGGCGAGGGATCCCTAGGCGGCTAATCCGCCTAGGGATCGAAATGCCCTGGAGAGCAGGGGGGGCAGGGGCCGCAAACCACGGTCACGTGACCGCGGCCTAGCGTGCTCCTCCACACCCCCCCTCAGGGCTCTCAAGGCTCTGAATCTACGTACAAGCAAGCAAATCCTCCACGAGGCCTGAATCCTCCAAATCCGAGGAGTTTTCAAAAAAAAACTAAAAAAAAAAACTCAAAAGCCTTGGTTCTTGAATCCTGGCTCCTGATTGGTTCCATCCTCCGGAGGAATCCTTCCGCCGTAGTCCGTATGAATCCCCCCTGATATCCATGGACGGGCCGAACTCAGTCAAGGCCCTCCGCCATTCCCAACATCCTGATGAACTCCTTCTGCTTGATGCCATTCAGACTCTTCGTGAGGCCGTCGGCGGTCATCTCGGTGCCGCGGATGAGGCGGAGATCGATCGTCTTGTGGCCGTTGACTTCCTGAATGATCCACTTGAAGCGGATGTCGATGTGACGGGTACGGGCTTCGTTGAGGGGATTCATGACGTAGTTATAAGCGTTCGCGCTGTCAGTGAAGAGGATAGTCGGTGTCCTGATCTCACGATCTATCAGCTGCTCGATGCAACGGCGAATCCACTTCAGGGCGATGCCGGCGGGCGTGAGGTTCACGAACTCCGCCTCGGTTGAACTCAGGGTGACCATGCTCTGTCTCTTCGACTTCCAAGCGATCGGAGCGCCGGCGAAGAAGACCACATACCCGCCGGTCGAGACACGGGATGGGCGGTTGTCGGCGAAAGACGCATCGGCCGCAGCGTATAGGGAGGTATCGCAGCCGGGATCCAAGCCACCGAAGATGAGGCCGAGCTGCTTGGTGCCTTTGAGATACCGAAACAAGTGATTGATTGCCGCCATGTGTGCCTCCAAATGGCCATTGTTGGCCTGGCAGAGTTTTCCGATGGGATAGGCAATATCAGGTCTCGTACCCGCGGCCACCCAATTGACGCAGCCAGTCTTCTCGTTGTAGTCAGACTCATCAGCAGCTGAGCGCTCGGTGCGGTCCCATTCGGTGGGGAGCTCCTCAGTCGTAGGTAGGGGAGTCTTGACGGGGTTGACATCGTCGTATCCAAAGCGATGTAGGATTGCGTCGATGTACTTGGATTGATTAAGGAAGATCTTTCCGCTCTTGCGGTCGCGCTTGATCTGAAAACCTAGAAAATCAGTGGCCTCATCGAGGTCCTTAAGAGGGCATACGGTCTTGAGCTTCTCGCGTACCGTCCGCGTCATCTCTTTCGTGGGCGCAGCAATTGCGTTGTCATCAACGTACATGAGGGCATACGCACCGAGGTCCCTGTTGTAGAAGAGGCAGACCTCGCCATCTACCGGGATAAAACCGATCTTTGCCATCTCGCCCTTGATTAGGCGGAACCACCAAATGGGGCTCTTGCGGAGGCCGTGGAGTGCCTTCTTGAGCTTCCAAACCTTTCCGTTACCCTTGTCAAAGCCGGTGGGCTGACGGACATAGACGTCGACGTCGTCAGGGATCGGAGCTGTGAGGAAGGCAGTATCGAAGTCATGCATCTCGTACTCGAGGTTGTTCATGGCGACCACAGCGAAAAACAGGCGGAGAGCGGTCGTTGTGGTAACAGCAGCGTAGACCTCCTGCGAAGACCAATCTCCCTTTTCGTGGTTACCACAGACAACCCAACGAGCCTTGTAGCGAATAATTTCCTTTTTCGCGTTTGTCTTAATATCGAGAACCCACTTGCCAGGTAAAACCTTGGCACCGGCAGGCGGGTAGACCTCCTCATATACTTGCTTGTCTCTGAATTGCTGCATCTCATGCTTGAAAGCGTCGTCCCACTTGTCCCACTGCGGGGACTCCATGGCCTTCTTGTGCGAGGTAGGAATCGTCACACCGTCAGGTAGGACCTTCGAAATAGCGGCCGCAGCGAGGTGAGAGAGTGAAAAAGGACGAGATTCGCTTGTGAGGGCAATGTCAGCGGCGAGGAAGGCCTTCTTGTATGGGCGTACTCCATGAGCAGTGCGGTAGTAGCCTGGCTCTTGAACAGCAGCAGCGCGGCGAGGGCGGCCTTGAGGAGCTGTCTCAACGGGAGCTGTCTCCGTGGCCTCGTCAACCACGTCAGTGTCGTAGATCGGGTCATGATGATCGTTTTCTTGATTCACAACTGCGTTAGTAAAATCATCGTCAGAGTCATGATCTTGGGCATCAGTCTGCTCGTCTTGGTTAATAGTAGTATCTTCCTCAGGCGGAGTCTCGTCATCAAGCTCCTCCTGGCCAGGGACTTCCTCTGGCGGCGGAGACATATAGGAAGTCGGGATCACAATGGTGTCCTTGTTAGTCTTGTTAGCCTCGTTGCTCGGCGAGGCTGTAGTGGTTTGTTTAGCAATGGGGTAAGAGATCGCAAGATCCGACTCGTGAAAGAGGACATCATGCCCAATGTCACTGCGCTGAGATTCTCTCGTAACCGGGCGGAGGACTGTCTTGTCAGGTTCTTCATAAAAGCGTACATCCTTGCAGCGGAAGACCTTGTCCTTCTCAGGGACATAGACGTGATAGATGTGACCGCGGAGGGAGTCGTACCCAACGAGGTATCCCTGCAAGGAGCGGAGGGGACGTTGTGGACCCTTCTTGTGAACGTAAGCGATACAACCCCATGTCCGGAGGTGCTCAATACGAGGGGCTTCACCATCCCTGTCGAGGTTGAGCTCTCTGGCCATGATCTCATGCGGGCTGAGGTTGCCTTTTGTCACCGAGGGAAGTAGGTTAAGTATCTGTATGGTCGAATCAAGCGAGTAATCCCAGAAGTCTTCACCGAGACCAGCGTCCATCAGCTGCGTACGGGCTCCTTCGACGATAGTGCGTCCGGCTCTCTCGATAGGGCCGTTCATGGAGGGTGTATAGGCAGTAGTTGGATTGAGTCGGGTATGTGCGAAGTGAGGATCACGGAAGACGCCCTTTAGCTCCGGGGCATTATCAGCACGCCAGATCTTGATGGTCAGACCCGTTTGGTTAGTAAACTTGGCCTCGAAGTGCTTGACTGCATTGAGAACCACAGCATGGTTGTGAGAGGGGAGAAGAGCAAGCCAGTGGTAACCACTGTATCGATCGAGGAAATGCAGGGCGTATCTCATCTTGGTACGAGACAGAGGCTTGACCTCAATGACGTCAACATGTATTTCTTCTCCGATTTGGGTAAGAGGAAGAGGCTTGTCTCTGCTGACTTTTTCCGAGGATTTCGCAAGATAACAGGTCTCACAATGAAAAGCTTCAATCTCAGCCTTGGAGAAGGTAACACCCACTCGTCGGCATGCCTCGACCACCCGAGAGACATGGGCATGGATCAGTCGGCGATGCATATGTTCGAGTGTAGGCTTCCCACCGCGACGGACACCTGCAAGGGCGAGAGCAGTGTCAACGGGTACGGATGCGTTGCGTTGAGTCGGGATGATGCACACATCGGAGACCCAGCGAATAGTAGCAAGCGGTCGCGCTGTGGATGTGTTGACGAGGCTGCAGGTATTGTAATCGTACTCGATCCCAGCCTTGCGAAGCTTGCCTGGGCTGAGAAGGTTGGCAGGACTCAAAGGGCTGTACTCCACGCCCTGAATGGTCCAATCGGTTATCTTGGAGGAGTCACGTGGATCCTGAGTCTGGAAGAAGACTGTGCCGTATCCCTGAGGTCTCACGAGATCACCACCAGCGGCGGTGAAAGGCGGAAGGTCATTGCGGTCCTGGTACTCGACGAAGAGAGCAAGGTCGTTAAAGACAGAGTCCGTGCAGCCGGAGTCGAAAATAATGTCGCTACGATCGACCATCTCACCGTCAACAGCAGAGAAGACGGTTCTGCTTGCGACAGAGCGGGCATGTTGTGAGTCCACAACAGTAGAGGCCTTAATTGCCACACCGGCAATAGATGAGCCTCCCAGAATGCCTGAAGAACCCTTAACAAAAACGGATGACGTAGTGGACGAGGAAGCAGCAGAGTCCCATCGACACGTGTCGTCACAGATATGCCGTTTGGCTTGCTCGAGGAGGTAGTCCCTGTTGGATTGCGTCTGAGGGATCAGCTCGGGGTGAGCCATAAAGCAGCGTTTGGTGTCGTGGGCCCGGCCGCAGTGGTCACAGGGCTTCTTCTCCTTATTATCTTTCTTGTTGGAGGGATTGGTTCGTTGTAAAGTCGACGATGTGGTTGAGATCGAAGCGGCGGGCGTCTTGAACGAGGCGAGGGCAATCCTTTGCTCCTCATCCTGAGCAAGGGTGTAGATAGTCTCAACAACCTTGGACCACTGAGGGGTCTCATTGTTGTTGGTGTAGTGCTTGTACGTGTCAGGTAAGCGGACCTTGAAGTAGTTGAGAAGCATGATGGACCAGAAATGGTCAGAGTTGGCTCCACAAAGGTCGGTGATGCGTTTGCGGAGGTACTGTACGCGTTTGAGAGCATCGTAAAGAGTCTTGTGGTCGTTGGCGTCTCCCTTGGCGAATTCATCGACGAGGACAGCCACTGCGTCCTCGGAGACCTTGGGGATGTACTTCTTGAGAGCCTCCATGAGGTTGTACGGGTTGCCGTCGTCGGTCCAGCCAGCATTGAGGAGCTTGTCGATCAGGGACTCGCACGAGGCGATGAGAAGGTTGTACGCGACATCTCGTTCGGATTCCCAGTCGTCGCGCTCGGCAGCGTCGGCAGGCTGAGGGATATCGGTATCGACGTACCTCTTGACTTTGTTGGCTCGTAGGGTCGCGTTAATGAGGACCAACCACGAGGACCAGTTGGATTCGCCTCTCAGCCGCGGCAGCGACGAAGAAACGGTCTTGAATCCGTCGACCATGGTGACGTGTCGTACGGAGATGGGTTTGATGAGAAAATCCAACGCTGACGCGGTCAAAACGTGTATCGGGATGGAGGTAAACAGTAGGCACGACGCCGCCGGATCACGACGCGCGTATGGCCTCAAAGATGGCTCTGAGCGAGTCAAATAGGTAGAAAAAGGGTAAAGAAGACCTCAATCTGACGATATCGTCAAACAAAATTGAGGCTGGGCTTCATAACCTGTTGAGGCACAAGTGGCCTATGTGTGGTTGATTGTGGTGATCTCTGAAGGCGAGGGATCCCTAGGCGGCTAATCCGCCTAGGGATCGAGATGCCCTGGAGAGCAGGGGGGCACGGGCCGCAAACCACGGTCACGTGACCGCGGCCTAGCGTGCCCCTCCACACGTCCAGTGTCAATCGCCACAATCTATGACCCGAGCGGCACAAGAAACGACAGGAGAGATATGTAAAAGGGTGTAGGGCTTGTACCACTTTATATCCTTCTATATGCACTTAACCAGGGTGCCTTCTTGGGACTCAAGCTAGTGGCCGTGTCTTCTTAGTACATAAATGCAGCAAATGCGGAGAGTATGGTCGCCGCCTCTTCGGAGACG
Source organism: Colletotrichum sojae (assembly GCA_014235955.1). Lineage (NCBI taxonomy): Eukaryota > Fungi > Ascomycota > Sordariomycetes > Glomerellales > Glomerellaceae > Colletotrichum > Colletotrichum sojae. Next base: position 6,118 of record WIGN01000408.1, read on the forward strand.
GACCGGGGCCATGAAGGCCCAGTCAAGACCCACGCCGTGTCCAGCCAGGTCGGTAGTGTGCCTTTCGTAACAGCGGATGGCCGGCTCAGATCTGAGTTCTACGCCCTCCTCCCGGACCAACTGCCCTGCGTCTTCACCGGCCTGGGTATGTCGCTCATCGTCCGCCCCCTAGGGCGCAAAACATGCCCTGGTGGGCCACGTAAACGTGGAGGGACGATGGATGGTGAGTTCTAGCCTGGTGTCGAGGATGGCCTGCGGAGACGGGAGATTATGTGAGCTCTCCCCCGTTCTCCGTTGGGAATGTGACTCGCCAGGCGGCGTTTCGAAAGATCGTTACGCGAAGGGCCGCCTTCTCTCGCCCAAAAGTTGCGCACTCTCAGTCCGAAGCACCCAGCCATTCTCGCAACTGAAACTACTTGGAGTCAGGCTTGAGCCGGAAGTTCACGCGCGCAACTACACTCATACGGAGCACAACTCCAGTCAGTGTGATCACAAAATCGAGCATTGGATATGCCTTCCATCTGCATTGGTCTCGCAAGAGAGACATCGTTCTTGGCAGTAACATGCTACGCCGGATTGCTACACTAATTAGTAATAGAGTTCGGCCGAATGCGAGTATTCCTTGATAGGAATTTGAAGTCACTGTAAGCCTTTAGGAAAAGTACTAAGCCATACAGCTACCGGCAAAATCCCCCCAAAGTCTCGAATATTCCGGTAAGCTCGAGTCAAGGCCTTGCATGTATGTTCCGGTAGAGTTGCAGGGACTGTCTTCGTTACATTGCCTGGCAAGAAACCGATAGCGAGTTCTTCAGATGAAAGCTTGGGTTCTCGGCGGCGCTTGTCAGATCGACGCGGCAACTCCTGCCTAAATCGACTGTCTGTCTGGGTCCCTTGCTATAGATGCTTCATGTAGCGTACAGATCGTCGACTAACGCATGTCTGATTGGAAGCCCTCTAGCACTTCAGCGACCGTCTGGAGAAGAACCAAAATCCCCTTGGTCGGGCTTTTTTCTTTTTCGCTCTCGCTCTCGAATCGTTGTAATCGTTGCGGAGTAGAGCTTTTCTAACGTTTTGATTTAAAATATATGTTCGGCAGAAGTCAATACCTGGGTAGGGGGAACTCATTGTAGTCGAGAGCTTGCTGTCACATGGACGACGGACGGCACGGCTAATGTCTCGACGACGGTGTTCGTCGGGAACTATGTTCCCTTTTTAGCAGCTCAGTGCCGACTGGTTTGAATATCAAGCCAAGAGACGGCGCCTTTGTATTTGAGCGAGAAAAACCAAACAAGTTACGGCCGAGACGACGGCAAAGTCGGGGCTCTCTGAAGATCCAAGTGACGTCTGTTTCGTGATTTGTCGTATCATGGTGCCGGCATTCCGCAAGATGACGAAAGACTTCTTGAACGGGGAGCCTCTACTCCGTGGGCTATTTTTCCCGTTTCCTACTGGCGAGTCTCATGGGCAGACAAAACATCCCGACTGTCTGGGCCCCGTGTGATATGAGCTCGGCCGAACCCGAGTCAGTGAGAGCCGTTTGGAGAACTCTGCCGGGCCTCGATGCGAGGAAGGAAAAGACGCAAGAGTCTCGCCAAAATTGATAGGAACGGCAGGCCCGCGACTCAGACGACCGGTTGTGCTGGGGTTGGTGGCCTGCGCGGTCCGAACTTTCGTGGATTTAGAGTTCGGTCCGAAGTTGCGTGGTCCTCGTTCATTTCGTATGGCAGTGCCAGTGCCTCGTCATCCCAGCCTTACACCAATTAGACTCTGCATGTGGACAGGGTTGTAGCATGGCGACGATCAAGTGGTTATTCTCGGTGGGGTTGGACATAACGAAGTTGATGGCACTATTACCCATTAGTTGATTAGTCGTTGAGGAGGGGAAGTCGACTTTCCTCAAAAGCAACTCCTCTTTGTTGTCTCAAAGGTATAAGAGTCTCCTGTGTACTCTGTCTGAGTCCAGTTCTGGCCCTTCTCTCTACTGTCAACACCCGATATTCAGAGTCATTTGCGTGAACTAACGATAGCCGGCCAGCCTTTCTAGTCAACCTTCGAATCGACGAGTTTCCCGAGGCATATTCGTTCATCATTGCCATCTCTACCTTCCCCAAACCTTCTCTAACCCCACGCAATGGGGGCTTTCGATGAGAAAGACGACGCCGAGCCTTCTCTCCTGCCGGGAAAGACCAAGAACTTTCCACAATCAACCGATCGAAAGGGCATAAGGGCATGGCTTTCTCCGGTCTTCGGGAGGGACGAATACTTGCGGGTAGAGGACGGAAATGACCAAGGGACAGAAGCACTCCTCAGGAAACAGCTACAAAAAAAGACAAGATCCGTATGGACATGGCGCTGCGTCTCGGTTGCCCTGACCGCCGTCCTGGTCATCACCTGGCTCGCAACTCCTCCTCGCCCGCCGCCGCGCTACCCGCAGCCCGAAGAGGGCCACGAAAACGTGCTCAAGTGGATGGCCAAGGCGGAGGTGGCCGAGGGTCACTTCTGGTGCGGATCATCAGCGGCGGAGGCCAGAGCTCTGGGGTGCAGCTTCAACCGGCTGCACAACAAGTGGATGCCGGCACAGTGTGCCGCGGATTTCGAGCACGCCCGGACGGCGGTGCTCGAGGCCCTCGGCGACCCGGCGCCGAATTTCCAGTTCTATCTGGACGAAGACGGAAAGCCGGGGGCGGCGATACCGGACGGCGACCTCGACGGACTCGAGCTGCTGACGCCGGCGTGGACGACGCGCGGGCACCACATGACGCACTGCATGTACATGCTCCTGCAGGGCGCCGCGGCGCTGAACCTGGGCGCGAGGGCGGACATGGTGGTGCACACGTGGGAGCACGCGAAGCACTGCGCGACGGTGATACTCAACGAGACGAAGAGGGTGCCGGACTGGGACGAGATCGCGAGCTTTGGGCACACGCAGGCCGGGGCGTGTTGGTAGGCCGTTGGAGTCAAAAAAACAAAAGAGCCGCGAGAAGGCAAAAGAGAGAAAAAGAGAAATCACTCTCCACAACCTGAATCGAACAGGTGACCTTTCGATCATCTATGGAAACCATTACAGTCGAACGTGATGAACCAACTACACCATGCGGAGTTTGCCGTGATTGGGATTTGTTATGGTGGGCCGCCGCTTGGTTGTGGTCATGACTGCGGGCTGGCAGCGGGCGTCCGATCAGGCTCCGGAGCGTCGGCGTGCCAAGCGCTGGAGCCGGGTGCCGGGACAATAGAGTTTCGGAGCCGACGCTGGGTGACGTCCCTTGGTACCTCCGAGTCCGTTTCCAACGACATGCTGCGTGCTCCCACCTCATGTTCCCGTCGATTCGTGATTTGAATACCACGGCTGGCCGTGGAGACACTCGATTGCCGACGATGGCGATAAGGCCATTTCTCTCCCAGGATGGTAGCGTCGGACAGACCCCGACGATGTCCCCGCTTGATCGGGGAGCGCCCGGCCGCTAACTCAGCACGCGATTCCGCCGTCCGACGCCCCCAAGAGGTGCCGTGCCGTCCAGCACTGCAAAACACGGGCTACTGCAGGGCAATGCTGGATGGCGATGCATTGAGTGAGATTGTGTTTATTCGCATGATACCTTCACTTCGCTAGGGGCTTCATCGACTGCCACGCCGTACTCACCACTCACTCACTCATTCACTCACTCTTACTCTTAGTCACTCAAAACGTGTGTTGGCTCATTGAAGATTTAGCAGACCCCGACTCATGCGCCCGAGGTAGGCCGAACAAACGACGAACTCACCGAAACCATCGCAAAAAAGAGTATGACGGCCGACATCAAGGTCGCCATCGACCGCGGCGGCACGTTTTGCGATGTCATTGCACATATCGACGGTCGCGAGCCTCTCATTTTCAAGCTCCTCTCAGAAGACCCGGCAAACTACCCAGACGCCCCGACGGAAGCGATCCGCCGTGTCCTTGAGGAGGTTGAGGGGAAATTCATCCCCGTGGGCGAGAAACTAGATGGCTCTCGCATCGGTTCGTCGCCCCTTTCCCCTGGCGCAAAGCCTCACCTCTGAATGCCCTCACTCACTCACCCACCACTACAGCATCCTGCCGCATCGGCACCACGGTCGCCACCAATGCCCTCCTGGAGCACAAGGGCGAGCGCTTCGCCTTCGTCACGACCAAAGGCTTCAAGGACGTCTGCGTCATCGGCGACCAGTCCCGCCCGAAGCTCTTCGACCTGAGCATCCGCAAGCCCACCGCCCTGCACTCCGCCGTCATCGAGGTCGATGAGCGGATCGTGCCCGCCGACTACGACCTCAACCCCACGCCACTAGACCGCGCGGCGCTCGCAGAGTCGGAGGAAGTCGTCCGCACGCCCAGCGGCGAATCCGTCCGCGTCCTTCGCCGCCCGGACCCGGCCGTTGTCCGCGCCCAGCTGAGCGCCCTCCGTGACGAGGGATACTCCTCCCTCGCCGTCTGCTTCATGCACGCCTACCTCTACCCGGCACACGAAGAGCTGGTCGCCAACATCGCGCGCGACCTCGGCTTCGAGTTCGTCACCACCTCCGCCGCGACGTCGCCAACGATCAAGCTCCTCAGCCGCGCGACGTCCACCTGCTCCGAGGCGTACCTCTACCCAGTAATCCGGCGCTACGTCCGCTCCTTCGAGTCCGGCTTCCGCGTCCCGCCCCGGCGCGTGGACTTCATGTGCTCTGACGGCGGTCTCAAGGCATCTGCAAAGTTCCGCGGCAACGAGGCGCTGCTCAGCGGGCCGGCAGGCGGCGTCGTCGGCGTCGCCCGCTCGTGCTACGACCCGGACGACGGCACCCCCGTCATCGGCTTCGACATGGGCGGCACCAGCACCGACGTGTCGCGCTACGACGGCCGGTACGACTACCTCACCGAGACGTCCATCGCGGGGCGCACCATCGTCGCGCCGATGCTCAACATCGCCACCGTCGCCGCGGGAGGCGGCTCCGTCCTAGCAGCGCGCAACGGACTCCTCGCCGTCGGCCCGGAGAGCGCCGGCGCCCACCCGGGACCCGCGTGCTACCGCAAGGGCGGCCCGCTGACCGTCACGGACGCGAACCTCTTCCTCGGCCGTCTCGTGCCGTCCTCCTTCCCCTCCATCTTTGGCGACAATGCCGACTCCCCGCTAGACGCCGCCGTCGTGGAGGACAAATTCGCACAGCTCGCGGCGGAGTTCAACGCCCAGACGGGACGGTCCCTGACCCCCCACGAGGTCGCGCTCGGCTTCCTCGACGTCGCAAACGAGACCATGTCCCGCCCGATCCGCAACGCGACCGAGGCGCGCGGCTTCGCGCCCGAGGACCACCACCTCGTCAGCTTCGGCGGCGCGGGTGGGCAGCACGCGTGCGACATCTCGGACCGCCTCGGCATCCGCCGCGTACTGGTGCACCGCTTCTCGTCGCTGCTTTCCGCGCACGGGATCGCGCGGGCGGAGCTGCAGCACGAGGCGCTCGAGCCGTACGGCGCGAAGCTGGACGCCGCCGCGGGACCGCGCGTCGAGGAGCGGCTGGCTGCGTTGAGGGCGAGGGTGTCTGAGGAGTTGGTCTTGCAGGGTGCTGAGGAGGCGTCGCTGACGTTCGATGAGAGTCTTGTGCTGAGGTACTTTGGCACAGACACGAATCTGGTCATCTCGCGGCCGGAGGGAGGAGACTGGGCTGCGGCGTTTGAGGCGACGCATCTGCGCGAGTTTGCCTTCTCGATGAAGCGTGATGTTGTCGTTGAGTCGGTCAAGGTCCGCGGGACGGGCAGCGCCGGCGCGAGGGAGCAGGATCCGTCTCCGTTGAAGGAGCTCGCCTCGGGAGGTGGTATCCCTGCCCTTGAGCCGTCGGAAAGGCAAAACGTCTACGTCGAAGGCGCGTGGCACTCCACGGGAGTGTACCGCCTCGACGCAGTCCCGAAGGGCATCGTCGTCCCCGGGCCAGCGTTACTCATCGACAAGACGCAGACCATCTTCGTGTCACCAACCTTCCGGGCACACGTCCTCTCGTCCCACGTCCTCCTCGAGAAACAGGCCCTCACAGCCGCCACGCCATCAGCCTCTCCCGGCGTGACCTGCCCGACGGCCGTCGACCCGATCCAGCTCTCCGTCTTCGCGCACCGCTTCATGGCCATCGCGGAGCAGATGGGCACCACGCTCCAGCGCACCTCCATCTCGACCTCGATCAAGGAGCGCCTTGACTTCTCGTGCGCCATCTTCTCCCCGCGGGGCAAGCTCGTCGCCAACGCGCCGCACATCCCGATCCACCTCGGCTCGATGCAGTTCGCCATCCAGGCGCAGCACCGGCTGTGGGAGGGTAAGCTGCGGCCCGGCGACGTGCTGCTCACGAACCACCCGCAGTGGGGCGGCACGCACCTCCCGGATCTTACCGTCGTCACGCCAGTGTTCGTGGAGGACGAGGGTGGAGAGCAGGAGATTGCGTTCTACGTTGCTTCCCGTGGGCACCACACTGATATTGGCGGTAAGGGGATCACGAGCATGATGCCTGAGTCCCGCGAGCTGTGGGAGGAGGGCTTGAACGTGCCGTCGATGAAGATCGTCTCGGGGGGAGAGTTCCTGGAAGCTGACGTACTTGCTGCCTTTGAGAAGGCCGGGAGCTATCCAGGATGTAGTGTATCCCGCCGGCTGGCGGATAACATCTCGGACCTGAAGGCGCAGACGTCGGCCAACCAGCGCGGCATTGTCCTGCTCCGCAAGCTCTGCGCCGAGGCCGGGCTGGCGGTCGTGCAGGCGCACATGGCAGCCATCCAGGCCAACGCCGAAGCAGCGGTGCGTGTCTTCTTCAAGAGTGTGGCGGCTGAGCGCGGGGGCAAGCCTCTCGAAGCGACGGACCACCTGGACGACGGGACGGCAATGAAGGTACGCGTATCAATCGATCCGGCCACGGGGTCCGCGACGTACGACTTCTCCGGCTCCGGGCCGCAGATGTGGGGGAACTACAACTGCCCCGTGAGCATCTGCCACTCGGCCATCATCTACACCATCCGCTGCCTCGTCGGCTTAAACATCCCGCTGAACGAAGGCTGCCTAAGCCCCGTCGAGATCGTCGTCCCCGAAGGATCGGTGCTGAACCCGGGCCCGCGGGCGGCCATCTGCGGCAGCACGCTCGCCAGCCAGCGCGTGGTGGACGTCATCCTCCGCGCCTTCGGGCGGTACGGCGCTAGTCAGGGGTGCGCCAACAGCCTCGGCTGGGGCATGGGAGGAAAAGACCCGGCGACGGGGGAGGTCGTCCGCGGGTGGAACTATGGCGAGAGCATCGGCGGCGGGGTGGGCGCGGGGGAGGGGTATGCAGGGGAGCACGCCGCGCACGTGCACTCTACGAACACGCGGCAGACGGACGCCGAGGTCATCGAGAAGCGCACGGCGGTCATGGTGAGGCGGTACGAGATCCGGAGGGGCAGCGGCGGGGACGGGAGGTGGCGCGGCGGGGACGGGATCACGCGCGAGATCGAGGCGAGGATCCCGCTCAAGTTTAGTATTTTGAGCGATCGGCGCGTGTATCGGCCGTGGGGCATGGGTGGAGGGTCGCCTGGGTGCCGGGGTGAGAACTACGCTTTCCTGCGGGGTGAGGAAGGTGAGGACGGTGCTTTGGAGAGGGTTAACCTCGGCGGCAAGGCCGTGTTCAACCTGCGGCCGGGCGAATATGTGCAGATCAACACGCCGGGCGGCGGTGGGTTTGGGGGTGAGGAGGTTGAGGACAGGCATCGGGGTTACGTGTGAGAGAAGCATGACAGATATGGGTGGGTGGATGTGAGCGAGCTGTTATGTGAATAAACCCAACTTCATAAAGTCGGTAATTACTGAAAATACACCCTCCCCGTAGATATTCGCATATTATGAACATGTGCATGGACCGCGGCAAAAAATGGTATCCATCATCTTTCTCGTCAACGTTAAAAAGCTCCTTCCAACACATAACCGTGATCCCCTGGGATATCATGGAAAAGAAAAAATCATCACCACATCTCTCCTCTTTTTAGCAAATAGAACATCAAGAGGCCATGAACAAGAGATCAGACCTCGTCCTTGACGGTCTTGGGCTCGACGGTGCCCGGGGCGACAATGTCCTCGACGGTCTCGTCGGAGAACTTGAGATCCTCCTCGAGGGAGACGGTGTCCTTGATCTTCCAGAAGACGATGGGGGCGCCGATGACGAGGGCGCCGGCGAGACAGCCCCAGGTGGCGCCGAAGATGGCGTCGAAGGAGGTGCCGACCGAGTCGAGGCGCCAGAAGACGGCGGCGCCAGCGGACTGGATGCCTTTGTGTCTGTTAGCAACTTTTCTCTCGCAGTGAGAGGAGAAACACTAGACATACCCTTGTAGAAACCGGCCAGGTTGGCGGCCTTGCGCGACGAGTTGGACAGCGCGCCCATGTACCAGTAGATGCACGTCTGCCAGACGGCGTCGAAGAAGCCGAAGAAGATGTACAAGAACATGGGGCCGATGTACTTGCTCCCGCCGTCGGTCCAGTCGACCTTGACAAAGTCTTCCGCGGAGGTCGCCTCGCGGCCGGCCTGCTGGCGGTGCCACGCGAACCCGCCGCCCCAGATGGCCATGGTCAGCACGGCGAGCGCGACGTAGCTGCCCTTGGCGCGCAGACTGCGGCGCACCTTGTGGAAGTCGAGCGCATACCCAAAAACGAGGGCGCCGAGGATCTGCGCGAGCCAGTAGAGCAGGTTGTTCAGCGCGCGGGTGCGGACGTTGAAGTGCGCGGCGTTCATGATGTTGGTCTGGTAGGTGTAGAAGACGTTGGACGTAAAAAACAGGGGGAAGAGGGCGACGATCCAGGGCTCGTTGTAGAGCGTCTCCCACAGCCCTTGGAACTCGGACTGCCAGGACGGGTTCTTCATCATGATGACCTTGGAGCCGTCGTCGCGGATGACGCGGGGCACGTCGCACATGAAGAGCGCGAGGACGGCGCCGACGAACATGAGCACGATGAAGGCGGCGTAGGTGCCGTCGGAAACCGGCCCGGAGACCTTGTGGATGTTCTCGGCGAGGGGGATGAGCGAGCCGATGACGGCGCCGAAGTTGAAGATCATCCAGAACCAGGAGATGTACCGGCCCTTCTCCTTCTCGGGCGGGTAGGCCATCATGATGGCGCCCTGGCCCGTCCAGAGCAGGCCAGCACACACACCCAGGAAGGCGCCGGCGAAGATGACGAACCCTTCGTTCTGGTTGTGGGAGTAGGACAGGAAGGAGGCGGCGTAGATGCAGTACCCCAGGCCGCCGATGCCGAGGGTCAGGCGCAGGCCGAGGCGGTTGGCGAAGGTGCCGGCGAAGAAGGCGACGACGGAGAAGGTGGAGTAGAGGGCGGTGTTGGCGTCGGACTGGGCCTTGGTGTTGACCTGGCCGCCGCCGCCGAGGCCGGTGAGGGCGTTAAACATTCCCGGGCAGAGGAAGCAGACGAAGGAGACCATGAAGAGCTGGATGCGCGGCGAGGCGTACCAGAGCTCCTTGCCGCGGAAGGTGAAGCCCCGGTACATCCAGCCGGCCGGACGGGGGCCGGAGGCGACGGGGCCGTCGGTGGCGGCGGCGGGCTCGGGGGAGGTGGACGTGGTGGTCTCGCCGGCCGCGGTGGCCGCTTCCGGGGCGCGTTTCTCGTCGTCCGCCATGGTTGCTGTGTGGGTAGGAAAGCCGAGATCGGGGTTGAGGCTGAGAGGACGCGGTTGCGTGATGTGATGTGACGAGGCGCGGCGCGGCGGCTCGGCAGTTGTTGGTGTGATGCGCGTTGGTGTGTGTTGGTGTTGCACGCTGTGGCCGGCGCTTGGTGCTACTCGAGTGTCGGAGATTGAAACTCAATCGTCACGGGACGAAAGGTGTGCCGCAATTGCGACTGGGGGGGGGGGGGGGGGGGAAGAAACGCAAACGCGGAGACGGGATGAGCGATTGAGAGCTTGATGATCCGGGGGGAGGAACGGAATGGGGGTGGGAGGAGGTGATAAATGTAAATAAAAAGGACCACGAGCCCAGAAGTACGGGAAACGGGTTCCAGGGGGTCGCAAGGCCTTTATGGGACGGTTTGTCGGGCTGCAGGTGGTTACAGTTGCACCGGGCGATGATCGTGGGTGGAGTCTCAAGAGTCGACGGTGGCCGGGGTTGAGAGCAGAGAGAGTAAGGCGTGGCGTGTGGTAGCGAGGAGGGAAGGGATAGGATGGGATGGAGACAGGGGGGAGTGAGGGGAGTGAGAAGGAAGCTCAACTCTCTCTCTGTTTGCAAAGGATGAGACAGACGGCCGGATATGGGAACAGAATCGAGAAAGATGTGCAGCGCGAAGGAAGACACGAGCGAATGGACGGCTTCAATTGGGGGTTCGGAGCTACCCCGGCCTCGAGAGGCAGCGTAGCAGTTTGGCGTTACCTTTCTTTACAACAGCGTATGTGCGTCTGGCTTGTGCTGGGGATGTCCTCGGGCAGCGAGACGACACGACAACAGGGTGCCTATCAGCTGGAGGAAGTGAAGGACGAAGAGGACGAGGAGGATGAGGATCTGTGTGGTAGTAGGGAGTCGATGGGATGTGGCAAGCTACGTGACAGTCATGAACTGACACTGACAGGTACGGACACAGAGAGACACCAAGATACAGACACAAGAGAGACAGACTCATCCCCCACCTTTTAGTCCGACACTACCTGTCTACACCTACACTAGCAGTGGCGGGTTGGTAGCAACGGGAAAGGTGACAATGGGCTAGGCACTCGCACCTGGGTGGCGTTGGATCATGGCATCGCATGGCACCACCACCCAAAGAAACAAGGGACTTTTTTTGGGGAAAGTGTGCGTGCGCGCGTGCTGGGCAACGGCCTGGGGATGGATGACAGGAGGACAGGGGTCGAGCTGCGATCGACATTGGATGCGCTGATACGGATGGAGCCGAAGTGCGGCGTCGATGATAAGAGCACGGCACAGGACTCGACCTCCGGCGAGGTTTGCCGGTTGGAACTCGGCGTGTTAGATATGGAAAAGCAAGTTACTGTGTAAGCAAACAGGCATCCGCGAGAGGATCGATGTCATCAAGATGCAACACGAACGGCACGGCTGTTGATGAGCAAAGGATGGGACTCGCACCGCAGCATCGTCAGACAAGTTGACAAGATCCGGCCGTCCCCATTTTTAGATCAGACTTCAACGGGCTTCCGCACGGCACGCGGCGGCGATCCTCAAGCCACCGAGACGGACGGCGCGGGGGGGTGGGAGAAAGGGAACCGCCTTGATGTGTGTCATGGCACGGCGTCTGCAGACGCAGCGAGCCTTGTTCATCGTTGCGTATCCCGAAATGCTTAACTTAAACAAACAGCCGGTAGTTGAACTGGAAATTATCCAGCTTTCTTTCTCGTGAACACCGTGTTTCATCCTGAAATATAAATCGCCCGAGGAGAGCAGCAAACAACACGCCTCTCTGCAGGAAGCATAGACATCAGAAACAAAGAGGCGTATTTCTGTTTGGGAGTTTCGCGGGACGGAGGCGAGATTGGGGGCGGGGAACATTGCAGGGAAGAGGCAGAAAAAGAAAGAAAGAAAAAATCAGCACGAAGGAGGTTCTGGACTACGGGTACGTACCTCCCATTTCTCAGACGGTTCCCCACTTTACCCCAAAGTGGCGATTGGAGTCCCGCTTCTTCCCCCAAACCAACCTGCAGGTGGAGACAAAGGACCGACTTCCGCATCAGCTCATTGGCCGGCCACCGGTAGCGATTACGAGGTGGGCGGCGCCCGCCGGTGCTGATTGGTTCCACCTACCGCCGATTGAGGAAGGAGATTTTGGGAAAGGGAGAAGGAGAATCCAAGCCAAGATACGGACATGACCCGGCAGCAAAGCAGCACGGGAATCAGAACGCCACTGCCTACCAGTGCCGAATAGGGATTAAGTACAAACGCATTCGTTTCGTATTTGTGCGTTTTTTTCAGCGAAAATATTTTTTTTTTCGTAGGAAAACACTATACTAAAAAAAAGAGTAAATTAGTTTTAGTTCTAAAATAGTAATTTAGCCTTGTTAAGCCCCTCTCATTATAAAGATCTATTAAAGTAAAGGAATTTTAACTTAAATATATTTTTTTATCCAATTAAACTTCTTTATAAGTTCTTAAATATTATATTTAATTACTCAGGCACTTTTATATTAATATAAATAAGTACCAATTTATCTATATAATCGAGTAGAAATTAGTTATATATATTGTAAGCACAGGTATGAGGGTATTGAGGTTAGTACTAAGAAGTCCAAAGACTTCTATTGTCAAAAAGGGTGGTAGGCCAGGGGCGCTGGAAGCGATGCACACGCAGAGCGCCTAGGATGCCAGGAAGGTACTAGGAGAAGTGCTTCGCCGAGGACCGCGCTAGGTGCGCTTGAGGGCCGCACTAGAGGCGCTTAGTCACAGGGAACACGCCGGAAGGAGGCGCGTAAGGGACGCGGACAGGTCTGAGGCAAGGACAAGCACAATACACATCACGATTGACCCCTGAATGTGCGCCGACGAATATTCGAACATCTATAGTAATATCGCGGTTAAGAGAGTTGGAGAAGGCATAGGTTTGATGCATAATATGCATATAGGAGAGAAAATATTGTAGTAAGAGTAATATGTAAATAGTAGTTGATCTTATTGCTTGTTTATTCATAGGAGAGAGAGCTAGCTAGGGTGCCGGAGGCCCTAAATATGTAGGCCTCGAGGCTCCTGGGCGCATAGGTGTTGAATGGAAGGGCCATATGTGTGTGGCCTGGGCGAAGGTGCACGTACACTTCGGCGTTTACGCGGTATATCGGAGTTAGTGGCTCGCATGTGACGTGGCGCACCAATATCCTTCAGGGGTGCGCGTGCGCGAAAACAGCAAGAAGAACACGAAAAAATAAATCAATACAACAGGGACAAGAGTGCCCATACAACCCCTACGAGCGTGCGCATCTACGATTCTTGACAATAGGCCTCTTAGATGCTCTTAGAACCCTTTGGATCCCCCGTAGGTTTACTACTGCTTAAGGTTTAGCTGCTGCATAGCTTGCCCGTAATTAACGTTAGGGTCGGCCACGCAATACCTGGGTTGGCCACGAGCGTGCCTAGGAGTATTAGTAAGGTGTTTTATCTTTTTATTCTTACACTTACTAAGTACTAGAGGGCTAAAAAGTCACGAGTCCAACTTAGAGGGGCACTTTGTCGAATTGGCCGTGTAAGGGTACTGCGGCGTTAACGAGATATATCGGAGTTAATAGCCCGCACGTGACATGGCGCGCTAGTCTCCTTCTTTCAGGGGCGTGCCCGCATGGTGCGCGCATCAGAACAATCAGAAAACAGACAATATACGCATTATGACGACCAATCTGACACACTTCGTATTAAAGAATCTTAGGTTTTATTGGACGAGAAATAAAAGGGGAAATGTCTAGTGCCTCGAGAGGATAAAGAAGTGGGTCTATTAAAGAGAGCCTAGCTAGCTTAGAAACGATGTGGTGTGTGTGGTGAGACTGGACATAATGCGCGAACCTGTTCTAAGGATGTGGAATCGTTGAATGAGTCGAATAGCGATAACGAATAGTTGATTAAATGTGTTGTGGTTGAGAAATGTTAAAGGATGTTGCGAATGTGGGAAAAAGTGTCCGGTTGAGTGATATGTCCGGCTGACTAATGAACCACGTTAATAAAAGAGAAAATAGCATAAAGATTTAACTTAAAATAAAGCTAAAGTAAGTCTTTAGTAAAGTTCTAGCTAAGGTTTAGAATATCTATAGTAGTACTATAAGGATAAAGTATCTAGTAAGCTCTTGTTAAGCATATACAAAAAAGACGAAAAAAAGAACTAAAAAGCTAAATAAAAGTAATATACTTATATTTATCTTTAGAATATTACTACGAACCTAACTTAAGTATACAGTTCTTAGAGCCTTTATAAGAATAAGTAATTACTTAAAAAAGCCTTTAATTTAGACTAAAAATAGTATAAAGATATTTTAAGTAAATAGAAATCTTTACTCGTATCTTAAACTTTTTAATAAAGAATAGTACTATTAGGAATCTAAATATAAACGTTAATAACATAGTTAAGAATAAAGTTATTAAAGTTATTAAAAATAATATTCAGATATAATAGTAACGTTACTATAGTATTAACGTTACTATAATAGTAAGTTACTAGTAAATATTACTATAAATCTTATTAAGAAAAAGTATATAGAAAATAACTCCTATAACGGATATAATTATCTAAAGCGTTTCTAAAATTAATTACTATTTGTCACAGATCCCTGCCTGCCTGTCCTGTTCTGGTCCTGTTCTGGCTACATGTATGTGAGAGCAATGTGGAGTGCTGACTCCACATCCTAGTCTTTTGTGCATTTGCCGCAGCGGTAAGGTAGCTGAATGCTCCCAGGTATCCGAGCCGTGACACTATTATATATAATAAAAACCTTACCTTTATTATGTAGAGTTATTATACTAAAGTAATTAAACTACTCTATAATAGACTTATTACTTTTTATAACTCAATAGTAAAAAGATTTAAAAGAACTATTAACTTTTTTTTACTTTATAAATATTTAGTAACTAAAATAAAAGTCGAAATAGTTCTAAAATTAAAAGTTAGTATTACTAAGGATCCTTTTATAGTATCGGCATTTAAATTAAATAGTATAAAAAGTAGGTATAAAAGAAACTATATAAACTGTAAATAGTAGTTTACCTTACTATAGTCTATAGTTATAGTAGTAATATAATCAAAATAACTTTAAAATTAATAATTTTAAAAGAAGTAAAAGAATAGTAAATAGAAAAGAGCTAAGTTCAGAGATAGGTAGAGAAATCTTTACTAAAAGTAAAATTATTCTAGGTTCTAGTACTAAGCCTAATACAGTTTAGCTACCTTCTAGATTAGGTCTAGTAGTTTATCGTATTTTTTTATCTATTTAAAAAAACAAAAAGAACCATATTTCAAATAAAAGATATACCCATTATTTTACCCCCTAGTGCTAAAGGCTGCTGCGTTTGCTGACGCGAAACGGTGCATGAATCTGGTGTGGACTGACGATAGCCTAGGGAGGATGCGGCTGACTGGACGCTGCCATACAGTGGCGCAACGCCGCACGGACGAGATACGAACGGACGAGCAGCGCTGCACTACAGTACGCCGTGCCATCCCCCAAAGAACTCTTGGTGTTCTCTGAACACGCCAGAGGCGATTCGACTGGACCCTGAACGAGACCGGAACACATTGGTCTCGTGCCTGTCAGCACCGTCTGTGGCTTAGGTGCATCCATCACTTTCCCGTGCGGAGAAAAAAAGCGCGGCGCAACGCAGATGTGAGCCAAGTCTAATCAGGTGGGGCCGAACAAGCCAATAAGCACTTGCACCTCGACTCCATCAGCTTGCATGGTGGTCTGTGCTTCGCATGTAACGTTTCTCTGGACTCGAAACGGGAACCCGAGAGATATGAAAGGTGCCCTGTTCCATTATCATTATCTCTTCTGCGCTGCTGAATGGCATTATCTTTGCTGGTTCTTTCAAGTAAAAGGGCCAAACTCTCTGTCTTTGGGTTTTATCTAGATGTTGACCAGATCGATTGCGCCGGACACAATGCTACCTGCCACGTCCCAGGCCCGAGGCCGCGGGTCCTTGCAGTCGCCGTCATCAAAGTTGCATCCCTCGACACCAAGGAGACCAAAGGGAGCTTCGTAGGTTCGTTACACACAGATAAGCATCCCCAATCCTACATATCTGTCCGGCTTCCCTCGGTAGTACTCAGTGCCCCGGTAGTACTCAGTCAAGGCCGTTGTAACACCGCACCATGCTGTTTCCCACGCGCTTGCATCTGCGTATCTTGCCCTCTCCGCAGAAGATCTCTATCAGCTGGAGTTCGACCTGCCTTACCCCACACTACCACCATCGTGATTGTTACGTTTTTCCCTCGGCCGGGGTGCCTATCTTGCCCCTAGGCCAACCACGTGGGCGACACCGGCTTTTCTGTCAGTCAGGTGTGATACCGTGCTCCTGGTCCACGGCGCCGGTTCCAGTTTCCCGAGGTTGGCGATGCAATGTTCGATCTTGTGATGGTCGGCATCTAGGTACTTCCGAAAGATCGACAGTGTTTTACGTCTCGCGATGTCCTGTAGACCAGCAAGCCAGCCCGTCCGCGACCTAGAAAACCAACGGCGTCAAATGAGATGAACCAACATTCTCATGCGGTTTTGATGCGTGATCGTAATGAAACACATCATCCCCACAACTGCAACTTGCATTTGACAACTTACAATCACGCTGTTCTCGCTGATCTTGGACCGTTTCGTCCTGCTACCTAGGTATAAAAGCCTTCGTCGAAGGTGTTGATAAGATAGAAGCCTTCCTGCACATGCACCGTCTGGAGCTTCCTGTCCTTCCCACCTCCGCTTCTGGCCCCCAAGCCGAGCCCGGACGAGACCGCACTAACTATGTTGCCGAGTTGCCAATCTAGAGGCTCTACAGGCTGGCCACCTCCTAGCTAGCCCTCAGCCCTATCGTGCTCGCCCCCCCCAGCCTGGTAATGTATTCCGCAATTCGTGGCATGAACGCCTCTTCGATTGTGGTCCCGATGTATTTGTTTCTCGCACAGACTTTTACTTGTTGCTCACATGCACTATATATTGCAGGCACAGACTGTGAGATATATCGTAAGAAGGTCAAGACAGAGATGGGCTGCCGAGATGTTTCAACTCGAGATTCGCCAAGTTGCTGGCGAGAGAGATGTCGTCTTAGTAGTAACTCCATGTCTCCATGGCAGTTCTAACTCGGTGGGTTGCAGAGTGTTCAAGGACTTGTTTCGGGGCAAAGTTGAGAACAGCTCTCCGGGGGTCGAGGGACCCGCGGAAGCTTCCCCCAAAACGGCTCGAAGAGTCGGGCTTGTGTATACTACGAACCGTTTATGCATGTGGGTTGGGCCGGTGTTCAGTTAGATGATGAGACTAACTCTTGGAAGCATGGTCAAACGACATATTAAGGCACCACAGCCCTCCTCTAGATCCATGTCTCTTCGAGAACCTTAGGTCTGCTAAAAGAATGATGGCAGATGAAGTGACATGTCTATTATCGTCGTCCGTATGGCCACTTGCGGGATTGGATTTGTCTCGTGGAAAGAAGACATTTGAGAGAGGCGCAGACAGAATATGTGAAAGAGGAAGTCTCTGCAACATTTCCAAGAGTCCAGAAAGGGATTCAGAGGATCGAGAGTTTATTGTGTACCAGCCCGTTCACCAAAAGACGTCAGAAAGTCTTGAAAGAGGCCTGGCCCGAGATGGTGGACCGTCGATACGGTAGCTACATTCCACCGCGCCACCCCCCCTCCCCCCAAATTCTCCATCCGGGGTCGACAGGGGGAAATTCTCGAGAACTTGGAGATCGTAACTTAAGACTTACCCCAGCAAAGCTTCCTGGAGTTCCTACATGTACCTTTGGATGACAATGGTGAAGTTCATAGAAAGCACAAACCGATCGACCAAGCTGGGAGCTATCAATCCAAACGTCTGACTACGACCTCAACCCAATGATGCCTTAGCGATGAGCCTGCAACTCACCGTATCACTAGCGCGGAAAAGATCTAGAGAGGTTCTCGTATTCGTTCCGTTCTTCGGCGAGACCTGGGACACAGTAAACCTCGGCAGGTATTTACGCGAATGATCGAGACAGACGGACTGCCGAGTATGACTCGACATGCTGGGGCTTATTTTGTTTTCATTTTCGCCCCCGTGGACGAGTAACACTAGATATGGTGAATATCCCAGCCAGGAGTCATCAATGAACGACTCATTAGTTGGGGAAATCTTGCACCAAGGAAGCCCTCGCTTTTCATCTGCTTGGTTTCAACGCGAATGCGAATACTTGGGACTACTTATTGGACTCCTCCGCGTACCAACTCATGAAGCCGAAAAAGATCACCACTGAAACAATGACAGAGAAGAGAGGCCGCCAGCTTCATTTGACTTGCCAATAGACATCGGACTGGAAGCCGACTCGTCAGACGCGAGAACAAGCAGCTTGGCACGCGGGGGGCGGATTAACCTCAGGGTCCTCAGCATATTATCCTCCCGCCGGCAGTTGCCCTGTCATCTCACCGGCATCCCGGAATTGCCAGCCTCAGGGGCAGGCCGGGGCTGTCGAGAGTAATGGCTATCCTGGCTTAAAATCCATAGTAATAGAGAGGAGCTGTGTCCGGTACCCCCCTGCTCCGTATCCGGTACAAGCTACTAACAGAAATCCCGCTGGTTAGTAGGGTTAGTATCTAGTTAGGGTACAGTTAGGATCAGGTATTAGGATCAAGTTAAGGCCCTGTTTTCTTTTGGACTTTTTGCTGTTAGCTTCCTCTGAATACAAAATCAGGGGGCAGCGGATACAGCGCCTCGTAATGGAAAAGCTTCTCTTCGTGATCGACAGGGATGGTCTGACATGTCGAGGCCCGAGGCCTCGATCTCGACTGGAGGGGGAAGTCTACTGACAGTGATGCATACTTGATCCCCGCCTGAGTCGGTGATACGAGAGGACTAAATGTGAAGGATTATGAACTCTGCAGAGCATTTTTACATGAGCAGCTTTAATACGAGACCCTATCGTGCTCTTGACGCTTTCGATGACCCGCAAGGCTCTCGTGGCCTTTGGCAAATATTTCTACACCAGGGCAAGACTGCACCGACAAAGTCGGGGTTAGCCTGTCTTGTTGATATAATGTGAATCGCCAGGGAGAGTAAAATCATGTTCAGGTAACCGGCAGTACCTTCAATCAACAATGGATGAACTACCCGGCTGTGCTGGACGTCGTGGGGCAAGTCAAGTAATTTGAGTCAGTGGGCATTAATAGTTGAGAATTGGATGAAGTAGCTAGCCCCACTTGCCGCTTGTTCAAGGTAATAATCCCGCGGTCAGTCTCGCGCGACTCGCGGCCTGTTCATCCTGTCCGAAGACAGTGGTGAGAGATTGAGAGAAAATATTGGGTTTATCGTCACCTGACAGCTCGCTCAAATGGCGCAGCGGGCATGGACTGTACTTTCCGGGATATTGGACAACCCAATTCAACGAGCTACGCAGCCCGAGATGCGATGATTGTACTTAAAAGGGCTCGTCCCCCTGCAGTGGCAGCAGAACTCCTTTTCTACGTCCCGCCTGTTCAAGCTTGCAGACACACTGCCTTGTCGACGTCACGAGTTCCACCTCCTCCAGCCACCACCTATACAGGCTCCCTCCAAGCTGTCAACATGAAGTTCGCCGCTGCTGCTCTCATCGCCCTTTGCGGCCAGGTCGCCATGGCTGCCGTCGACCTCGTCGTGTGCCAGGGAAAGCCTCCTTCCAGCTGGGGTGTGAGTCACAAACCCCCCTACTCGACCTCTACTCGGGGCTCTGGGCTTCGTCGAAGAGCTAACAAAATGTTTTAGCCCCCGAACTGCAACGCTGCGGACGAGGCCACATGCCATGACCTGTGCACCCAAAGGCCAAGGGTAAGTCGAGACAAGACAGTAGCCATCGAAGCAGTGGCACTGCTGACACTCAGGAACCGTAGTGCGGCAACCAAATTGACATTGGCAATAACCCCCAGGGCGCTGGATACTGGTATGCACAACCCTTCTTCTTGGATATCCTTGGTTTGGCGTACTAACTGTTGGAAAGGCGCAAGGAGAACAACCAGTGCGACTGCTACTGCTTTTAAGACGGGCTTGCTTGGGCTCATCTGGGATGGAAATGCGGCCGGTCTGGCCCTAAGCCCGGCCCCGGTCTGACGAGAAGTGTAATTCAGGCAGTGTGATTTACATTCAGGGCACTGATCACTCTTCAAAGCAGTGGAATGAACTCGACAAAGGTTGTAGAGAGCCATTTAGTTATCGGACTAGTACTGAGTACATGCTGTCAAGCCGAGATGCCTGAGCTGAGATCCGTTCGTTTCGCGTAATGTTCTCTCTGGTCCATATGTTGTAGTACCAGCCTCTTCCAAAAAAAAGGCAGCTTTTCAACATCAATGATGGCCAAAAGCCTGTGTGCCAAGTGCAACTCCACGCCCAAACGACTGCCTGGTATCGACGAAGATTGTTTCCGATCTCAACACCTCCTCCCTCAAAACAGCTGACCTTCCCGTCGTGAACAGCAAGACCTTCCACTTGCTTCCCCTGAGAACCTTCAGAAGGTCTGAGAGGTATCTGTCGGTGCTCCGGTCGCCGAGATGGTGATATCCGTCAATCACGCAGAGAATCGGCCCGGGCATCAGGCCACCGAGATCAACGAGCAGGGATATGGCGGCGCTCCACGTTCCTAGAGACCCGTCCAACGACTCGAGCCGGTGTCTCGAAAGATCAACGTCTGAGTGGAATTCCAGCGCCAACAACTCCATTAGTTGTCTTATGAGGGCGTATATTAGGCTCAGCGCCGCTTGTGCCTCCCTCGTGTCGTTTCCGGGCCGGACTCTCTCCCCTCGACGCAGTTCGCAAAAGTAAGAGATGATCGGCAGCTTAGTCTGGGCCGCAAGCGCGATCGTCGTCGCGGCCATCATCGACAAGGGGTTGTCGAAGTCGTCCGCCTCGAGGGCCGGCCCTTCGAACCAGAGAAGCCTGGGAGGCGGAGATTTGGCCCAGTCGCTGATGGGTCTGAAATACTCGGGTTGCACCATGACCGGGTCGAACGCATCAGCAGGGAACCGGACCCGATCTCGGTGGAAGTAGTCTTCGAGGTGACAAGAGTCTTGGATGATAACTTCCGAAGTGTACCTACAGCCTGAATAGAGTGGAGTAACAACGTCAACGAGAGGTTTGAAGTTTGCGAATAGAAGGAGCCTACCTTCCGGATTAGGGCCACCGAGTGAAAGCAGGGTGGTGGTAAGGAACCCCTGGGGAGCCGCACTCGGGGTCTGGCCCGCCCTCAGCCACCGGATTGCCCGCTCTTCCAACATGTTAACGACTTTTTCAGCCAGCTGTTGTTGCTTGTCCTCAGCCCAGAGGTCTGCAAGCCGAATCTGCTCCCGTGCTATGCTCTCTGCGAAGTACCTCATGTCAGCCTGCTGGCGTTCCTGGCCCTCTAAACCTGCGCGGATGTCTCTCGCAGAGTTTTCGACGGCCAGCCTGGTGTATCGAAGCTCCGCTCTCCCACTCTGCTCGGCTCTTTGGCGGACCCGATCGGATATGGCCTTGACCTTGGCGATCTCGCCCTCGAAGACTTCCGACAGGTCCTCGTTGAAGGAGTCCAGCAGTCGCTTGCGCCTCTTCTTCGCCATCCAGTCCATCACGCTTCCTAGCAGCAGAAAGATGTGCGCGTACAAGTCCGCGATAAGAATTCGCATCTCGTCCGTGTCGTACATCTTGAGATTTGCATGGTGATCGTCGACATGCTGGCTGACGGTACACAGGGCCTCGGATAACCCCTCGGCAACCTTTTCGTGGTTGGCGCTTGCCTGGAAGAGTCGTGTTAGATGATCCGAGCAACCCTGCTGATAGAATACCGACTGACATGTATGACCAAGTTGAGGGTCCCGCTAAAGATCGAGACGTACTCGTTGCCCGCCGGCAGCAACTCCAGAAACAGTTTGTGAGAGCGAAGGGTACCGCAGAACCTGTGGAAAAGTCTCGAGGCTTTTGCCAACCGGCCGCTGTCCCGTTTGGACTCCCACGTCTCCTGAATCGTTCGGACGGTGTCGATGACCCCTTTCATTGTAGCTTCAGATGACTGAAGGTTCAGACGATCGGCTTTTGGGCTGGATTCCAGAAAAGATCTCCATTTCTCCTGCAGCTGCTTTGTCTCCACTTCGAGTACCTGCGTTATCGGGTTGCGTTCTCTGTCACCGCGAGCATCATGTTAGCGGCGATGGTATTGAGCTCTCTGATGGCTCTTCGCTTGTCATACCGTGTTCCTTCGTTGGAACTCGGAGGCTCGAAGAAAAGCCGCCAAGGATCTCGACTGTCGCGTACGCTACTGTGGTGCTTGGCAAGGATGCGAGCGAGTGGGCGCGCGCTGCTGTCCGCAGGCAACCGCTCCTCGACCTCGAAACTGTATGCGCGGACGAGGAGCTGGGCACTGACCGTGTCGTTCTCCATGGTGTATGCCATGTTCAAGTTGAAGTCGAGCCTGAAATTTGAAGTTGAATATCGGAAAATGGCGAGAAGACGTGGTCAACGCCCGTTGTCGCAGTAGCCATGTCTACATGTAATGTTGGTGTGGCACCCTTCAACCATGCTGACGAAGCCTGACCGGAGCTTGGTAATTCCTCCCAATCATCTCGAAAGGTGCGTCAAACCAAATCGGGCCGATGATCGTGTGGTTGGACTCGTGGCCGCGTTTTTATTGCATGCCTACGCAGCCTGCCTCCAGTACTACAGAGACGGCGCGTCCTCTGCTATCTTCATTCGCTGATATTTGACAAGTCCCCGGTCATACAAGGACTCTGCTTCAGGGGCTGAGGTGGACTTTGCTTACTTCAATATGCAGCCTGATTTCGATTCGAACCCCGCACTGGTTGATCCATTGCATGGTGCAGGTCTGCCTTAACTGGTCCTCGGAACACATAAAGAGCGCTCCATCATGCTACTGTCTCTGCCTAAATACCGACCTGCCAGCCAGACCTGGGTCTCCCGTCGATAGTAGTCGGCGAAATGTCAACAAAAGTGGACTCCTCGAATAAGGAGGGTCCCGCTACCCAGCAGGCCGTTACCGAAGCAGAAGAGAGAAGCTCCAACCTGAGTGCCCCATCCGATGTTGGCGTTCACGGAGCTAATGACCGACCGGAGTCAAGAGAACACATCGACCCAACTGACTTGAATCACGAAGCGAAACCGAAGAAGCCCCGGATAGGGTACCGTACCGAATATCGCAACCGACAGACAGATGACATCATCAGTGAAAAGACCCATGAACCAGGAACACAACAAATTATCGACCAGGCTGATGGACCGATATTTGAGATTGTCACGACATATAAGGTTGCCCCTCCTGGAGGAGGTGTAAGTGGAGGGGGAGGGGGACTGGGGCCCAACCCTCTCATTGCCTTGCAGTCGCTTCCACATTACAGTCTCCGGATTCATTCCATTGCCCTTATCAACGCCATTCAGTCCGTGGTCAGGTACTATCCCAGTCAAGACTTGTCTGGGGATTTTATCACTATCGCAAAACCCTATCCGATTCTGGTCCATCATTATGACGAACTCCGACAGTTTCGTCAAGACTGCCTGTCGAGGTCGTCAGTGGACCTCTGTGTCCGGGAAAGACAAGCCGGGGAACACTTGCGTATTCTGCTGGAGTACTTGGACAAAGAGGTCATGCAAGACGTCCGCCAGGAGCAGGAGCGCAACAAAAGGGGCTTCTCCACATTCGAATGGCGGTGGGTGGCCTTCAAACCCGGTGTCTTTATGATCCGGAGAGAGTACGATGAATGGGATGCAGCAGTGGTTCATTCGGTGACCGGAGGTGTCTTGGAAAATCCACCCAAACCTTGGATGATTTCCAGATGGGGGTCGAACTACAACGGCCGGTATATCCAGCGAGTTTGGAAACCTCACTTCAATTGGCCGCAATTCGACGGCGAAAAGTCTGTCAGGACCCCCAATTTCGACATGTTTTTCGTCGATGCCAACAAAGATGGAACCTTGCCGAATAACGAGGTCACGAAGAACGAGGTCATTACTGATCTTGTAAACAACGGGAGGAGATTTTTCAACATGCTGTGGGAGCCTCAAAACTTTCGTCACCAAGGCAAAACCGTGCGAACGCCTCATAATGAAGTAAGTACCCTGGAGCATGCTACTACGATACCTTTCGCTTACAATCCCTTGCAAGATCAACAGCTTGGTCATGGTGGACTTCGCTAGCTTCCAGAGTATCCATCCTGAGACCAGAGCGGAGTCAATCGGCGAAGAGGACATCAGGAACTGGAAAACTGAATGTACTTGTGATATATGCCTACGAAGAAAGAAGGACGGCAACCACAGCAGGGGCATTGGTCCCGCCTTTGTGGATTTCCTCATGAGTATCGGTAAAAACCGGATACTCAAGGATCACCGAGCCCTCCTCTTTCCCTCATCGGTAGACGTCTATGTTTTCAGGACTCGGAGCTGGGGTAAGTGTGAACACAGCTTTCTGCCTTGCCGTATCCCTTTCAAAGCATCGATGTCATCCAAAGAACCTGCGCTGACTGAAATCAGAGAAGGTCCACATACGCAACCTGTCAGAGCCTGACTTCGACGAAAACATAATTAATCACCTGGTGATGAATGAGCAGCGTTTGCTGACACTAAAGGCCCTGTCGAAAAGTTTTGCTAGGGTCTCAAAGCACGGCGAGCCGCTGAACAACCCCCGCTGGAGCGCAGACTTTGTTCGTGGGAAGGGCAATGGCCTGATACTTCTCCTCCACGGCAAGCCTGGGGTTGGAAAGACGTGTACTGCAGGTAGGGGTTGGTTGGTCTCCGTAAACACATGAACATCCGCTGATGGAGGCTTGGTACAGAGTGCATCGCGGAGTTCACCCGTCGACCGCTGATGGTTTTGACAAGCAGCGACATTGGAACTGACCCTAAGGAGGTGGAGAATAATCTTACAGACAATTTCAAGCGGGCAATGAGCTGGGGTGCTGTACTGCTCATCGACGAGGCCGACGTCTTCATGGAACGTCGTACGACATCCGACTTGACTCGCAACAGCTTGGTCGCTGGTAAGAGCACAAACCCATGCCTCAAGTCGAAGTTGCCAACCTGACTAACTCCGGCGAAGGTTTCCTCAGGGCCCTTGAGTTCTACGATGGTATCCTCTTCCTCACGACGAATAGGGTAGGGTCATTCGACGATGCGTTCATCTCCCGCATCCACATTCAGCTGTACTACGCCGATTTCACAGATGACGAGCGGCAGAAGGTGTGGAAGACGTTCATCGACAAGCTTGCACGCGAGAGAGGCGATATCATCCGCTTGACGATGGAGGCAAAGGACTACATTCAGTGGACGAGAAAACAAGGCATCAAGTGGAACGGCAGGGAGATTCGAAACGGTACGTGAGAGGTATGCTTCAACTCTTGGAGACTTGTCACTGACACGCGTGCGTCACCGCAGCATTCCAGACGGCCGTTGCGCTTGCAGAGTATGACGCGGAGAAAGACTCTGAGGGCAGGATTTTGGTCAAGGACGATCATCTGCGGGCCGTCGTAGAGCTGTCGCAGGACTTCAAAGGGTACTTGGACGGTCTTCACAACAGAGACGAGGCGAAGCGAGCGGAGATGAGGAATGAGAGACTGGACAGTTACGGACGAGAGAAGTAGGGGGGATTTTCTTGGCTGCAGTATTTCCATTGCTTTCGGGCATATGTCTTTCACTCCGGTTGTAGTAAGTAATAGTCGACAAAACGAAAACAACCTATCTCACGCAATGCGACCTCCCAGATCGCGATTTGTCCTTTCGTTCAAGATAGAAACCACCGTGTCTGTTGTTCAACCATACATCAACATTTACTCCTCGGTCTCGTCCTCATTAACCGTTGCCTCGAACTTGGCCCGGTCCCAGCCGCCACCCTCGCCATCGCCGGGCCAACCCGCCTCCTTCATCTTGTTGGCCAATTCCCAGTGCTTTTCATTACCATCGTCATCCCATTCATCATTCATTCTCAGCGCCTCCATGTGCCACTGACCGAGGCCAATCCAGCGCAATTCCAGGAACCGCTGCTTGCAGAAAGCGAAGAAGTCGGCGGGGCGATACACATTGACACCACAGGCCCGCCATTCATTGGCTGCGTCGTTGTTATACTGCTTCAGAAAGAGGTTGAGATCCGTTGGGGGCTCGTCGTGCTGTCCGTTCGGGTCGCCGCAGTAGATGTAGCCATCGTCGGTGTCAACGGCTACGAAGTACCCATTGCGGCTGAGACGGGTGGCTATGCAAGCACACGAGGGCGGGATGGGCGGGTGGCCATTGTTGTATGGCTCAGTATAATCCTCGATCTTGTTCTGGACACGCTTATGTGTCTCCTCGCTGCGGTAGTCGATGATTGTGGTGTGGTCCATGATGATGGGTTTACAGGCAAGAATGTCCTGCTCCGGGTAGTCGACGTAAGGGACGTGGCGGAGAAGATCAATCACTATATCGTTCTTCGCTAGGCCAGCCAAGGATTCTGGAGTGATGGATGGCCAACCCCCAAGAGGAGCCTGTCTCACGGTACAATGCCAGAATACGCGGTTGCAGAACTGGTAGTAGTCCGTCAAAAGGTGGACAAACTCGTCCTGATCAAACACCATAGTGGTATTCGAATCAGACTGTGCCACGAGGGGAGGTGATACAGGCGTAATAGTTGACATAGAGTAGGATCATGTGTTGAGAACGAGAACAGAGGGGGATGCGCTTCCAAACCAGTTGGAGCGGAACGGTGACGGGAACCTTGCTTGCTTATTAGGTAGGCGAGGCGCAACTCAACCTACCAAGACAAAGTGGTCGCCCGCAACAAGATCAAAATATGGGATTCGGAGGCTTCTTCTTCACAGCCAGAGCAAGCTCCATCCGCAATGAAAAGACAAAAGATACGCCTGTCAGACGTCCATCGGCACCCACCCCAACCACGCGCCCAAAAGGGACAAGACTGCAGAAGGGGACGAGATCATCAACGCTCTCTATACAGTCTGCCGTAGAGACAGACCGTCCTCCTTGCGGAGGGACCGAGAGCAACCAGGAGTAAATCTTCACTCTAGGGCGCCGAGGATATAAATCATCAACCAGGGTGGGATCTGTGGCTTCTTTGGGAAACCAAGAAGAGGTCGAATACTATAGAAATGATTCTCTGAAGTATTGTCGACATGAAGAAAAAAAGAAGAAAATTTCCAAAGACTTGCGCGGGATGAACGACATTTTATAGACGGCTGGCCAGAGATCGTTGTGGAGCCGCGGAGGCGTCGTTGAAAATTTCGGCGCAGGGATGGCGGAGCATGACCGAGTCCACCGTCAGAGCTTTTCTTCACTAGCACTGATGCCTCAGAGCCTGTCGGCATCAAAAGAATAACTCTTGCTTTTATGAAATACGTGAAATGACTCTTCCTGTTCATTATTCTTGTGGTGGGCGAACATTTGTGGCAAGCTGTTTGGCGCTCGTCTCAAACTCGACAGGGGTCAACACCAAGGATTCTCACGATGCTGATAATGCAAAACGCAAAAAACATACAACACCAGGTATTCGCTGGTCGTCACCGACCCAACTACTAATCCGGCCCTCATTGGCTTATCTA
>WIGN01000409.1:0-32951 GCA_014235955.1 Colletotrichum sojae
AAGGTTGAAGTGGTCGCGTTATGGTGGTTGGGTGGCGCACTCGCTTGTCTGGCGCACTCGCTTATCAACCACGTTAGTCTAGGACCGCTTTAGCATGCCCATTTGTCTAATGTTAGGTAACGACATTAAGAAAAAAGTCCACACTGCTCAGGGGATGAATGTAGAAATGGGCCGACGATGGAGCCGAACCACAGAGCAGCAAACCAGGTTCACCGCAAGACTCTGATATGGCATGAAGGTGAAATTGATGATACCTTGTCTTACGCCTTTGGCCTACTTCGAGGCCGGTTACGGGTAAAGATGGGCGCATGTCTCATCTTTCCGCCCTACCCGCATCTTATCATAGGAATCTACGCCATCACCTACAATAATAGATCCGAGAGCACCATGCTCGGCCGCCGTGGGGCGCAGTCATGCTTAATTAAGTTGCCAAAGAATGTTCAAAGACAACTGGCATGTTGCGGGCAAGTGCGACTCGATCGTGAAGCACGCCGATCTTGGGGCGGATCGCACGATTGTACGCATGCTTCTAGACAGCTTTTACATATACATCATTTCAGTTTCAGCCTTTCTCTCTGAAACATAATTCCAATGATCATACTATCCCTACGATCATACTTGCGAGTCCATGTCAAAGTCAACAAATCCAAGAGGTTCGCAAGACGCAAACTATTATCTGAATGAAGCTACATCGTCATCGTCGCCAACAACATCCTTTACAACCCGTCAAGGGGCTTGTAAACCTTCATCCAGCGCTGTAACATGTTAGCAGGAGTTCTTTTGCGGCTGGAGTCGGTTGAATGAACTCACCCTGTCATAAGGCTTCTCGGGGTCGACAAATCGCAAGTCTGTAGCCAGACGAATTTTGGCGTTAGGGTCCTTGTTCTTGCAGCTTGCATGGACCATGTAAGGGTTGTGAAAGATGACATCTCCGACCTCGTACTCAGCAATCAGCCACTTCCTCTTGGACTCCTTGCCGTAGGCCACTGTGTCGCGGCTAAGGAAGCCGCCATCGTTCATGTTCTTGTTGAACGCGCTGACACGCTCCTCGTCTGTGAGGTTATGCGCGTTCGCAGCGAAGTCGTCCTCAGTCTTCATGCCGATATCGGTCGAGCCCTCGAGGTACATCAGGCCGCCTCCTTCGAGCGAGACGGGGCCGATAGGCACCCACGCGGTCAGGCTCGTGGGCGGTCCGGCGCGGAGATACATCTGGTCAAAGTGGACGGGAGTGAGCTCGCTGTCGGGGACGAAGGCGCGAAGCATGGTGCGCTGCAGCATGTGAGGGGACGTCCAGTCGGTGAACCTGCTGACGAACTCGCGCAGCTCGGGAAACTTGCAGAAGTTGACGTAGAAGTCAGCTTCGTGGGCCGAGACCATCAGCTCGGCGTACTTGTCGCTCTCGGCGTCGCCCTTAAGCCCGAACAGCCGGCGGAGGTTGCCTGGAGGCAGGTATTTGCGCGTGTCTTTGCCTGAGAATGTGCCCTCGACGGGATCGGATCCTTCGCGCAGCAGACCGCTGGGGCTCATGTGGGTAAAATACTCGCGTCGACATTTTAGAACGGGCTCGTGAGGCAGAAGGTCTTTGATCTGTTTGTTGGTTTGTCAGGAATTATTCATCATCGAATGGTTGCAGGGAACGGGAGCTTACGAGGAGGTAGCCATCGCGCTCGAAACGCTCGCGCATGATCTCAAGCGGGGTGTCACGGTGGGTAGGCTGGAGGTATCCGATCGTCGCGGCATCCATGGGACCGAAGTTGGACTCAAGACTCAAGGTAGCCGGGTCTGCTGGGTAATAGTTCCCGTAGATGTCATTGTTGGGGTTGTAAGGCGCATGGTGGTCCGTCTGCTTCAACTTTTGAGTTGGCAGTGTCGCTGGCGCTTCGGACTGGAAAATACCAGGAGTCATTTTTCTGGGGATACAGAAGGCACAGAATTGCTGAGAAAGAGAAATAGAACGTGCGCAGATTTTGAAGAACAAGCTGGGTGCAATACGCCAAAGGTTGGCTTTCCTGAGGAGTTGGTGGACTGTGAAACCGAAGTAGTATGATATCCACACAGGCAGAATTGGTTCATTTATAAACATTGCGGCAGCATCTTAATCGAAGTCCGTATTCCCGAATCGCCTCCAAGTTTGCCGTTAAACGCTGAAGACTTTCGGACCAGTGACGTGTTGCTTCACATCTCCAAATCACTCCAAACGCAAGGAATGTGTTCTCGGCCGTCTGCTACCGTACCCCGCGTTCTGCTCCACCGTCTATAGTCGTCTATAGCCGGCATTCCCCCATCTATAACCGACCACAAACCCCGCATCGGTCGTACAAGCGGCACCCCAGATCCGATCTTGCCCTCTCTACCCCGTCCAGTTTGTTCCCCGGATTAGAGCATGACCAGAGCCACCGGAGTAAGACAGTACCGAGCATGCGTGAGATGTCGCACGAGGAAGACGCGCTGCGATCTGTGGGTCACTTTCCCCCCGTTCACGTCTTGTCACTGAGCCCGTTCTGGTTGTGACCAGCGATAGTTGCACTTTGATCAGCATCAACGCCTTCCGAAATGCGTGGCTTGGCTGACTAAAGAGCTACAGAAACAGCATCGGAGAACAGGGAAAGCCACCATGTGCGAAGTGCGTTCGCGAGGGCGCAGAATGCTCTCTGGCTGGCTCTCGACGCGGGGGCGACTACTCTCAGTATCGCGGAACGCAAAGACGACGTGACAGCCATGTTCAGACTACGAATTCAGTGGCAACAGCGGAGTCATTTGTTCCGGAATCAATAACAGAACTTCCAAACCTGAGAGAAGAGCCGTTACATCGCTCTCTTCAGAATCCCTCCGATGCTTTGCTGATCCTCGCTCGAGCTGCCGAAGACGAAGAAGAAGAGGTCCTTGGCGGGGGAGGCCCTACAAACTCTACGCCCGGCAACGCATCTTCTGCCCTTGACCCCATCCTCTCTCCGGTGCAGCAAGGCCGATATGATAGGAACCCTTCGTTTGAGTCCCCTGCAGGGCAGATCCCAGCGATTCAGGCAATCGAAGAATACCCGCCCGTGAAAGAAGGGGCCTTGGATGTCTCAACACTTTATCAACTCTTGCGCCAGTTAGTCTATATTTTCCTCGCTATACCAGTAGAAGTCACTTGCTAACTCAGGTAGCTACGCCGTCAACTACCATCCTTTCTTTCCGATCATCCCCACAAATGTCCTGCTTCCACAATGCCTCCCCGATACGATTATACACGAGTCGTTCTTGCTCACAGCCGCCCTAGTGGTTGCCTCGAGAGATCAAATTCATTTGACCGAGCTCCACCAGTCCATATGGCACCATATGCGGAAACTCATCCTCGATGTCGTCCTCGGCATGTCAACGATTCGGAGTGTTGGCTGCGTCGAAGGCCTCCTGATCTTAGGAGAATGGACGCCACTTACGCTGGGCCAGAATGATGATGGCGGCGAAGGTGCAGCATGGTCTATCCTTGGTCTCGCCGTGAGGCTCGCGTATCTCTTAAGGCTCGAAGAGAGCTCCTTCAAAGCGAACAAGGAATCAGATCCATCAATGCTTCGCAGGCGTCTAGCCTGGACATGTAAGCCAAAGTCGACCGCAAACGAGATGCGAAAGTTACTTTCAAGCTAATTCTTCAAGTCACATATCTTTCCGACCGCCAAATCTCTATTCGAATGGGCCAAGCCTTTTGGAGTCGGGGCCCAGCCCTCGGCGCACGATTTACGGCGGATGACTTCCCTTCGTTGCAGCCGCATTGTACATCCGGAGAAGACTTCGCATCTCTCTTACAGGCGCAAGTCGAGCTGACGACTCTCTTCGGCAATGCCCATGATATTCTGTTCGCGTCCAAACAGCGGACGGCGGAGCTGATGGTCCGCGGCGACTACACCAAGTACATTGACGACGCGAGCAGGGCCATTGTCGCCTGGGACTTGGTTTGGAACCAGCTATCAGTCTCGCCGCACTTGAAATGCTGCCTGAAGATGACGGAGAAGTACCTACGGCTCTACGTCAACGCTTTTGCATTTCAAGCTGTGCTGTATCGCGCTTCGGCTTCTGGCACGCAGGACGTGTCCAAGATTTCGTGTTTCCCGCACTCAGCAATGGCCAGCCCAGATGCGAGGAATGTGTATGAGGCCGTAGATGCCGCGGAGGCACTGCTCAAGATCGCCATCGAGGACATAGAGCCAGAGAAGCACCTACGATACATGCCTGCCCGCTTCTACCTGTAAGTGCGATTTCCCGGCGCATGGTTGCGGCTTATTGCTGACCTGACATTCCCTTTCAGATACGAGATCCATTCGGCCGTCTTTCTCTTCAAAGCGCACGCTTCTGGTGCCATTTCTTCCGAGAAACATGCTCAGACGGCGGCACTCATGCGTCGCTTCATCAACATACTCGATACTGCTGCAACTGGCGCAGATCACATTGCCGCCAAGTATGCCAAACTCCTAAACGGGCTTTGGTTTCACACAACGAGACAGAGGAACCCAAACAACATTGTGCGGTCTAACGAAGGCATCCAAGACGCGCATCCTCCGCAAGCCTTCCCGGACGGAACCGAAGACGCGGACCCGAGCCGCTTACCCTCGTTTGACGAGATTGGCCTGCAACCACTGGACTGGATGGAGTCTGTCGAGGGTCTTTTCTCCATGCCTGCTGCCTTCCCCTGGGACCCACCCATTTTTTGATGTGTGCCTGTGGGACAGGATAATTAGGGTCGGTCGGTGAGAATGGTGGAGCAATGGCAAGGGTTGGCATGCAAGGAGCGTCAGCATAAGTTCGTTAAATATCGCAATGTCTGATTTCTATTGGCTCACTCGGACGTTGGTGTTGACCCTCTTTCATCCGGGTGAGAATTTCGAGAACTTCTGCTGAGTGGTACGATCAGGAACGTGCCCCCAGACAGCGGCTGGGGCTTAAGACATTATCATGCGAGATTCGATCAGACCAGCCCGTCAGACACGCGTGCCATATCAGTAGGGCGTAGCCGTAGCTCTAAAATAGGCTGGAAGAAAGGGGCCATTCGCCCTCCTACCTAGAATCGCCTTGCTCTAATTACTCCTTGATTCAACGCGACACCCATATTGAGCCTGTTGGTTGGTATGTATGGATACAGTCAATGTCTCGAATGTGGCATCGCCGGTGGGACTTTACCACTTGATTCGCGACTATGCGACCGTTTCCTGTCTTGGTTGGCTGATTTCGCTGGCCATTGCCGCCTCCCTTCTCCGCAAGGTCTTTACGGAAAATTCAAGCGAACCGCCCAGACTACCAGAGCTCATACCCTACGTTTCAAACGCCTACCAATATCTCACCGACAACAGCAAGTTCCTTCAGAGAGCCACTGAAGCGCTTAAGAAGAGCAATATCGTTGGTTTCAACCTCGGCCCCGTCAGAGTCTACCTTGTCTCTGGCTCTCACAATGTCCAGAAGCTGTTCCGAAACAGCAGCGGAAACACAAAGCTCAGCTCAGACAAGTTTGTGCTCATGGTCAACGAGTATGTACAGGGCATAGAAAAGGCGGATGCGATCCGATGGGCGAGCGACAAGTCGGGGCGCCTAAAGATCCCGGCGCCCGGCACGGAGGCGCTGCTAGAAGAGAAGCGGATCTGGAGCGGTATGCATCATGTCTTTGCCGAGCATCTCACTCGTGCGGACTCGACCGCAAAGCTGGCACAGAACTTTCAAACGTTTTTCAACGAGAGGCTGGAGCAACAGCCGCTCGGCGAGTGGAGAGAGCTACAAATGTTCCAGTTTCTCAAAACCGACATGACAGAGGCGGCCATCGTAACTCTCGCGGGTAGGCGGCTCATTGAGAGATATCCAGAATTTGTCAAAGTGTTGTGGGATTTCGATGAGGTCGTGGTGAAGCTGATGTACGGCATGCCGTCGTGGATTAACCCGGAGCCGAAGCGGAGGCAAGACAGGGCCGTATCTCTGATGACGGAGTTTCTAACAGATGCCTGGTCAGCGTTTGACTGGGATGGACCTGACGCAGATGCCGACTGGGACCCGATATTCGGCTCGAGACTCCAGCGCGAGCACGCCAAGTTGTGGAAGAAGAAGGGGTTTTCAATGAGATCGCGCGCAGGATCCCACCTGGGAAATATTGCTGGGTAGTATTGCCTCACTGATTTTCCTGCGTAACTGATACGTTATACTTGAGTTCTGACAAGGAAGCAGGTTCAACGTGAATACGATCCCCGAGACCGCCTGGGTGATGATGGAGCTGATCCGAGACCCGGCGCTTCTCAAGGAAGTGAGAGACGAAATTCAGACAACACTTGTTGTGGACCCTAAAACCGGGAATGCTTCGTTTGATGTATCTCAGCTTTTGACGTTGCCACTACTTCAGTCTATTTACTCGGAGACTCTTCGCCTCCATGTGTCTATCAACATCACTCGAGAGGTTCTCGAGCCGATTGATTGGGACGGGTACACCTTGCCCAAAGGATCTTTGATCCAAGCACCCACTCGAATAGGCCTGCAGGATGAGGGAGTTTGGGGTGTTGAAGGACATCCGGCTTCCGAGTTTTGGGCAGAACGTCACATCAAGTACGCTGAGAGGGTGGATGAGTTCGGAGAGACCCGAAAGGTGAGGGAGTTCTGCATGAACGGACGTCCGAGTGACTTCTTTCCGTACGGTAAGCGACTAATGAACGATCGACCTGCTGGCTTGATGCTAAATTTCTATGTAGGTGGCGGCGTGTCGATGTGCCCCGGACGACTTTTCGCTAAGCAAGAAATCATGCTCGCCGTTGCAATGATCGTGTCGAGATTCGACGTAGAGTTCGTTGAATGGGTATACTACGACGGAACTACATCAGATAGACCTGCTGCGGACGACAAGACGGCCATCGGGTCTGGGGCCGTGTCTCCGGATAGGGACATGAGGGTGCGGTGGAGAAGGATCGCGTAAAGAGGCAGTACCTTGATTCGAATGTACATATTTCTGTGCAAAGACGTGTTCGCATCTGTTTTAAGCTGCCAGTAAACCCAGTGGAAATACGGGACGTATGGTAAACTCCACAAACCAGCAATGAAAGCCTCGTTTATTAGAATGGTCTACTTTCTTGATAGATAAAATTGCCTCTTCGTCCCTACGTGTCCTCGTCGCAGCACCTAACTAGGTACGAACAGACAACAACGTATCATCCATGACACTGTCGCTTGGAACTCAGTCGCCTACTGCTTTGACTACAACAAAAAGTAAGCTTTCAGCCGATTCCAGACATGGTGGGTGCCTTTGCTTACTCTCTGACATCAACAGGGCACCAAAAGCATCAGATTCTGCAAGCCAAGTCTCGGCTCTTGCACTGAGCGGGCTATCTGCGTTCATGTGGAAGAATTCCGAGATCTTGAAGCTGCCGTCTTTCCAGAAGACCAGCCAGGACTCATACTGCCGCCTCCAGGCTTGTTCATCCCTAGCGGACCACAGGTAGCCGGCTCCTGGGGCTGGCAGGGGGCCTAGCTCGAAGCAGGTGAGGATAGGGTAGCCATGAAGCAGTGACCATACCCACTCGAGGTGATGAAGACTCAGCACCGTTCTCCGCTTAGCCTCTGCCATGGCCCAGTCTCCCCATTCTGGCATGTTGTTATTGAACTCGGCGTCAAGAACAAGCCCTGTCATTGCCAGACGATGCTTCAGATTCCACACGCTGATAAGAATATGGGCCTCGGCCGGGTCCGGGTCACGTCCTGTCGATGCTGAATTTTGATCGCAGAGAAAGACGACGATCATGAGCATGAGCAAGGATTGTCCGGCACAAAGAAGTCCAAGTTCGTCGTATGTATGGTACTAAGTGAGTTCAGGGATACGTTAGTGGACTCAAACTGGATATGAAGTTTAGCCCAAAGGGGGGAACCAAGTACCTCCCTAAGCAATCGGTGGATTTCTCCCAAGATGGTATCGCGTACAAGCTTTGCACTGGCTGCGGTATGATCTGCCCACATGTTGACGAGGGCGTAGCAGTTGGCCAACTGGACCGGCATATCGCCCAAAAGCTGAAGTCGGTGAATCACCGGTGGCAAGTGGTGAGTGCGATGAACGGCCATCAGGCGAGGCCAGGACTTGAGGTGACGGATCACTAGGTGCATGATGTGCATAGCAACTGGGCCGGTGATCGGGTTGTCCGGTGCGAAGCCGAGGAGTTGGCGGCGTCTTGTGTCGGGGATTACCAGGTTGATCGGACGTTGACCAACATTGCCCGCGGCACCTCCCAGAGCTCGGGGTTCTGGCGACGTCGTTAGAACCGGAAGGTCTCCCCGGCTTGCCTGACTCCTGGTGCGGCGTCGAGTAGTGCTGTTGAGCCCAGCCCCTCCCTCAAGTGGGAACGTATTGTCTACGACTGAAGAACCTCCATCCGGAGCATACTCACAAACCAATGACCTGCCCATACATCTCGCGCATGTGGGTTTCTTGAAGTCGCATCGTAGCTTGGATTTGGAACACCCAAAACAGGACTTTTGTCTGGGCGGAGCCTTGATTCCCTGTTGGCATCGCTTAGAATGGCGAGCATGAGACGACTCTACACAAGTCGACACCTGTTAGTTCACAGCAGAATGTTCAAGGATTCAGCTGTTGCTTACTATGGTTGAATCTTTGGGAACATTTGAGACAGATCAGCCTGTTCTGCGACGCCTCCATAGCCACAAAACGTCTGCTTTACGTGGCACCGAAGAACATGTGACGGGATGATGGACGGAGTGTTGTCACTGGCGCGGTAGCACTTTCAGGCGGTATCCGTCTCGACATCTTCAGGTTGGTGGTTGCCGAAGGTTCTAGCAGCCTGTCACGAACCTGACCTCGAATTAGCTCAATGCATGTCAGACTCACGGGTGATGTGGCAGCGGCCTAGCGGGTCTGATGCAGGCTGAGCTCGGAGTACCGAGCACGCATCTTAACTAGACAGGGGTCGACAAGAGTTGGTGCAGCTCTTATCACACATATATATCCGTGATTCTAGTGGTTAGAAGGACCTCCTTCTATATCTGCGTAGGGCGAACGAGGGGTATGTCCGCTCGTGACCCATGGCTGTTGCGGCTGACATCGTGCACCGTCCAAAACCCAGGCCATCACGAACATACATGTCTCGCAACTCTCGTTATCTGTTGCCATTTAACATGTCGTAGAAATACTTCGGCCGTATCAAACTATAATTCTAGGACGTTTCATTCCGACAAAAATGCCTAATAGCCCAAAGTACGGCTTCAATGTTGTCTACATATATCGTCATAGCAACCCTCTTTACGCCTATTTCAAAATCGACATGTAGGCGAGCATTGCCTGGGACGGCTGGTGATCGTGGCCGTCCAGATCCGTGCTCAAGCTGACATCCTTCCATTCCTCTGCAAGCTTCCCCTGCTCCTGGACCTTTTGTTGGACCGCCCCCAGGGAGTCCGATCCCAGAATCACCCGGATAGGCTTAGGCCGGCCTGCGAAGAGACCCTCCCCCTTGACGCCATCCACGATCCTTGTCGATATCTTCTGCACATCGCCGGGCTTTGCCGGGACGATCTCGTTGACGAACGCGCCCATCACCTCGTAGAAGAGTGGCTTGTACTCGGCTATGGCTGGCTCGGGTCCTTCGCTGGACTCCTCCCGAGGAGCACCCAGGTTGGATTCGAAACCACCGGGCTCGAACATGATGCAGTTGATGTTGAACTGCTTTACTTCCTTAGCGAGACCCTCAACGAAGATATTGAGCGCAGCTTTCGAGGCGGAGTAAGGCGTAAAGAAGGGCATAGGGGCCCAGCTGAGCCCAGCTCCGGTGAATGCGATAGTGCCGCTCTTCTGGGCCCGAAAGTAGGGAAGGATGGACTGGGTAACGCGTAGGTTGCCGAATAGGTTGACGTTGAAGATGTTTTGAAGAAACGCGTCGCTGGCAGAAAAAGTCCGAGTTAGATAATGGCGCCGATATTACTGGGTATGCTTGAAGCGAAAACCTACTCGGCTTCCTCGATGTTCTTGAACGCGGCTATGCCGGCGTTGTTCATCAGGACGTCGATTCGTCCCCAGACATCCCAAGCTTTCTTGACCTGGGCTTCAATCTCTGCAGCTGGTGCGCTAACGTCAAGATCAATTATGGCAACATCATCTGACTTGAGATGCGAGAGGCGTTCGTTGGCCTTACGGCCAGTGGCGATGACTTTCTCTCCTCTTGCTACGAGTTCCCGGACAAGTTCTGCCCCGAGACCGGACGTAGTCGCTGTTACGAGCCAAATGAGTTGCGGCATTTTGATTGCGATGATGATAAGGGCTGGATTGGCGGGTAAGTCTAGTTCAAGCTTGGGCGGCACGACGGCGACTTGGTTGCCAGATGAGTCTTATATAGTCGTCCCATGGGGCGCTGATAGATACTTTTGTGTCCTGCAGCACGGCTTCACGCTCGCATCTTGGCCCATCTAGATGTTCGCCTCCTCTGTCTGTTCATACGCTGAACTTGGCGGTAAACTTGGTCTATTTTCATTTGCTTTGCATATGCAGAGTGCCCTGTCCATTTCATCTTCTAGCTCTTGCTGCGTGTCAGACTTTCGTGTAGAGTTTTTCCTGCGTGTCAGACTGCAGGGTGTTCGATTTTCACGTCTACTACAGCTACCTCCGCCGCTCCCACCATTAACCTGTGCACTATTGGATAGTGAGGGAGGGAGAGCGGGGGATACTTTCACTTTCAAGATGTTCAAGTACGGGCCAAGGTCACCATTGACAAGAACTAGTTAATATTTTATGGACCATGTCCTTTGTATATCATGCTCATTACGACTAGCTAAATTACATCTTGGTATTGGTACACAAAACACGCTCGTCATCATGCCAAATCATTCGCTTCAATGTCCCATGCGGTATACGGCATCCCTCTTGAAGTAGCGGCTGATGTCGTTGTCCCTGCCGCAGTGCGAGCAGGTGTGCATAACCTTGGCTCCCTCATGAGCCGGGCCGTAGTGGCTGGGGCTAGAATCTTGGCTCAAGGTGGGAGATCCCGAGCCAACACCGTGGGTGGGAGAGGTGTTGTGAGGGTCGAGCATGCTGGATTTGGGAGCGGCCCCGTTGTTGCCCATCAGGCCTCCGGAGCGGGGGGCGTTGTCCATGCCGCCGCGGGTGTTGCTGGGACCGTATCCCGAGTCACGGAGGTCGTCGTAGTGGTGTCTCCGAGCAGCCTCCGAAGCTGCGACGCCAAGGCCAGCACCGGCTACACCACCGGCGAGACCGTGACCAGTACGGTCGCGACCCATGTCTCTGTCCCGCATTCTGGTGTCGTAGGGGTCGTTGTTGTGAGCGCCCGTCAGGGTCGGGTTGCTGACCGGGTTGGAAATGCCGTACTGCAGGTTGTTGCCGTCGGCGTCGGATCCGTAGGTGTTGCCGCTGCCGTGACCAGTGTGGGTGAAGTCACGACCCTCCATAGAGCGGTCTATGCTCGAGGTAGGATCGTGGTGGCCACCGGCGCTGCTCATGGGGTTGTAAACACCACCGCCGACGGCTTCCGGACCCTGACCTCTCGAGCGATTGAAGCTGGAGTCGTAGTCGCTACGCTGCTCGTTGGGGCGCATGGGGAGATCTTTGTTGATGCCTCCAGGTGCGCCACGGTGATCGCGGTCAGAGTCTACTCGAGGGTCGGCAACGTTTCCGACACGGTTGTTGTGGGGGCCGTGGGTGCCGGAGGGGTCATCATAACCAGTTCGGACGTTGGAACCAGTGAGGCCGGAGCCAGGAGCGCCGCGGTGGTCGCGGTCAGAATCGACTCGAGGATCCGCAAGGTTGCCAGCGCGGTTACCGTGAGGGCCGTGAGAGCCGGAAGGGTCGTCGTAGCCGGTGTGCACGTTGGAGCCCGTGATGCCGGAGCCCTTGGCCCCGCGGTGGTCACGGTCGGAGTCGACACGAGGGTCGGCCAGGTTTCCAGCGCGGTTGCCGTGAGAGCCATGAGTGCCAGCAGGGTCGTCATACCCTGTACGAGTGTTAGAGCCGGTCACGCCATGGCTCTCGCGGCCCATGGAGCCCCAATAAGGGGGGTCCTGGCCGGTGCCTCGCTCACTGGTGCGGTCGTGGGTTCCAGGGACATCCTTTCGGTGTCCGACATCGATACCAGAGTCGGTGGGGCGGTGGCCGGTCTTGCCGGTGAGGTCTCCAGTCGCTCCGCCGTGGGTGTTGCCGGTGGTGGCGGTCTTACCGACCAGACCGGAGGTACCGGTAGTGCCAGTTGTGGAGGTGGGAGCGTAGTCGCGGCCGTCCGTCATTGTGTTGTGCTTAGTTCCGCTCGTGTCTGAGGGAAAAGATCCTGGGGGACTGCTGTTCTCGTAGGTGGTCTTTTCATGGCTGTCGTGGTGGAGGGCTTCTTTGATCTTCTGTCCCAAACCCATGATTGATGATTGATGTGAATATTACTTTGGTGATGTTTGTTTGATTCTATCGTGACATCTTCTAGAAATCGACATCGAGCCGTGGGATAGCGGGCATAAAATACTCCCAAGCTGTCCCCTACGGACCAAGATCCAATCGAATTGTGATGTCAGAGCCTGCGAGCAGATCCAGACCAGCTGCCCAGACATCAATGTCACCAGCCCATGTCTCGGCACTGTGATTGTGCTGCTATGAGCTCATGTGGAGTCAGTTTCATGGCTTATGCTGCTGCTGCTGATGTTGTTGTGTGTTGGGGGACTTCCATCTGTCGCAACGCAGAACAACGTAGGCGATGGCAGCTGGCGTCAATGACGGCGAGGGAGGGATTCATGACGTGAATCTGCGGGGACTTCAGGCCCTCATAGCATCCTCTCCCGCAGTAGCGGAAGCTTGTCTTGAGCACTTGGCGGCTCCGGCACACGGATCCGATGATCTTCGCCAGAGAAAACAGGGAAACAGGCTCTCCGCCGGTGGGACGAGGGGCCATTGGCAGTCGTCATCTTGGGCTTACCCGCAACACGTCTGGCGCTACCCCGGAATTGCAGGTTCAATCGCCGTGGCTGCCCTCGTGTGGCGTTGTGTGATGTGTTGCCTTCGATTCAGGAATGCCTCGACGTAAAGACGTCAAGTTTCCTCGTGTGAATGGAAGTGAGTGGTGGCCAATGGCCTTGCTGACGCGTCCTGAGTACATGCATCCTTGTGGGCAAAGAACAGGGGGCAGTTGGTTGTAATTCGAATCAATGAATCCTGCTGAACTTTTAATAGCGTCAACATGACGCTGTGCGGTTGTTACAGTGAAGATTTCAGGGCCTTTCAGGGCCCCAGACGTAGGAATACGCATAGGCTCTCTCACTCACTCACCTCCACTGCTCATCGCCGCCACATCACTCATCTCACATTTCATTTCACCACAGAAATTTGTCATCAGGGGCTTCGCAATTCTTAGGGAGAAAAAAAAAATCATTCTGTAATCCCTTGAATGTCAAATAAGCCCGCCGGTAACAACATCAGGCCACCGGGAATAAGCGCTCAAGACAGCCCCATCTGTGCCTCAGTTTCATTTGAGCCCAGTGAGAAAGGGCTTCAATGACCGAAGCAGCGGCTCAACAAGCCTCATCGCGTCCGAACACGCCTCCGAGACAACAAGCTAGGGCTCATCTACACAACGAGCGGGCCTTATCACATGAACACTGACGACTTGCTGGTATTTGACATTCTCATTCTTTGACAAGACCCCTATGCGGATAAGTCGTTCTTCAGCATCTTGCCGCGAACATACACGCGAGCGATATTCCGATCATCTCCCGTCATCAGGAACTTCTCGAACACGGTTCTCAGGCTATCCGTTTCCTCTCGCACCGTCATGACTCCATACGAATTCATTGGGCAGGTCACCCAGAGGGCATCGAAGTCCTTGCCGACGGCGAAGTTTCCAATCCGGTCTTCCGAGCAGCACACCCTGGCACCTCCCAGCGTCGAAAGATAGAACACCTCGTTCAGGGACAGGGCCTTATCCTTGCCGCCAGACATGACCTCGCGGGCGTTCGAGGCTATGACGGCCTGACGGATGCTGTCGAGCATGCTGGATGAGAACCCGCCGCCGCTGTCGGTTCCGAGACCGACCTTGATGCCTCTAGTGAGGAACTGGCGTATCGAGGCGGCCATGAAGCCCCCGCCGACGGTCATGTTGGAGATGGGGCAGTGAGCAACGCCGCACTGGAAGTCCCGGAGCTTGTCCATCTCGTAGTCCGTCATGAATGTGCAGTGAGCAAGGATCGAGCGCTTGTTTAGCAGCCCGAAGTGGCGATAGAGGTCTGCTTCGCTCGAGAAGTCCGGGAAAAGCTCCCTCGTCGCCTTGATTTCCTGCTCTGCCTCGTTAAAGTGCGTCTGGATCGCTAGGTCGGGGTCTTCGCTAGCCATCTTCCCGAGGCCGTTGAGCAGTTCCGGGGTGCACGAGATGGCGAACCGAGGCGTCAGGACCGGGCGGACCAAGCCACCGGACGGGTCGATGTGGCGGATGTGCTTTACGCACTCCTCGGTCTCTCGCAGTGATGACTCCGCCGACTCGTCGTGGAGGTAGCTGGGCGCGTTGCGGTCCATGTTGCACTTTCCGACGAACGCCCGCTGTCCCTTGGAAAGGCAGATATCAGCAAGAATACGTGTCGCCTCAGCGTGTTTCGAGCCATAATACGACGCG
The DNA here is from genome assembly GCA_014235955.1 of Colletotrichum sojae. Taxonomy (NCBI): domain Eukaryota; kingdom Fungi; phylum Ascomycota; class Sordariomycetes; order Glomerellales; family Glomerellaceae; genus Colletotrichum; species Colletotrichum sojae. The sequence continues at coordinate 14,592 of WIGN01000409.1, forward strand.
GTCGTGATGCCCTGCTTCAGGAATCCATCAACGCAGCTCTCGTAAACCTTCCGTGCATAAACCGGGTCGGAGAAACGCGCTTCGTGAGGGAATGTGACTTGGTCGAGCCAGTCGAGGATGTGCAGGCCCTGCCCAAGGCCTCTCATGGCCCATTGTGGCGCATGGTTGTGCGTGTCGACGAAGCCCGGCGACAGAAACTGGCCCTTGGGAAGTTGGAACAGCTCGACTCCCGAAGCTAGTTCTTTCGATAAGTCTTCAACGGAAATATCCCGGTGGAAACTCGAGATGACTCCCTTCTCGTTAACGATCAGCCCAGCGTTTTCGAGGATTTCCACCTCATCGACTCCAAGGGAGTGAATGATGGCTCCGTGGAATGCAAACCCGGTCATTTTTGTTCAGATTATCTCCAAGAAATGCAAGATTCGACGTGGGTGGTTTGTAGAGGATGTTGAAAGCACGCAATCTGCAGCTCTGCTGAGTGTCGACACGAGTTGAGACAATTCTACACCAGATGAAAGGATGACAATGAAGAATTACGGCCAACACCGACAAGGCGGAGGGGATTGTGGGTCGGAAGCGTTTAGTAGATCTCGCTTATCTTATCTGCCGACGTCCGGCTTCGGGTGAGTTCGGTCGAGTGCTGAGTCGCGTCACGCTCATATTGTTCCTCTCCCCTTTGGACAACCACACCCCATTTCTTTCAGCTATCACGATCCCTATCTCCGGCCGCTACCGAGCGATGAACGTTCCCCTCCCCTGTCATTAGCCTATTCCTGTCTAGAACACAAACACTTCAAGGAAAACATATGCTGGAACCTCATGCAGTGACCCTTTCCCCGCCTGCTCCTTGCCGTCTCCGGTCTTGTCCCCAGTCCAGGTTGTGAGACGCGCTCAACCTGACCAACGTAAGAAAGGCGGCCCTGAGAAATAATCCGAGTCATGGCGGACGATGCAGACACTGTCCTGCGCACAACTCAGCGAGCGCCAAAGAGCTGCCAATCTTGTGCATCTCGAAAGGTCAAATGCAACAAATCCGTTCCATGTTCGACGTGTATCAGACGCGGAGAGGCCGAGAAATGTGCTCGAGAGACTGTGATCGTGCGTGGCGAAGTTACCAGGTTGTTGACCTTGCTATGAACTCGGCCAAAGTGTGGCTGGAACCATAGCTGACATTCCAGCTTTAGAGCCGAAGATTCCGCGAAGACGCCGTCGTACCAAGATCTGATGCGTGAAAACGAGCGCCTGAGATCCGCCTTGACGGCCCAGACCAACGAATCTCGTGTCCACCAGAACATTCAAACGGGGCCGCTCCGGAACCTTCGGAAGCCGCAGCATCTCCTGGAGTGCCACGACGTTCTGGAAGAAATACTCTTTGAACCCCCGCCTGCGACGAAACGAAGGGCAAGAATCCGCAGCTGGGAACAGATCAGGACTCCTTCCCGGCGTGCGAGCGAAGGCCTCGTCGCATATGATGAGAAGTGGAATTCCTGGGTGCACTACGCTCTCGAGTATCCTCATTTCTATAAAGAGCATGCGGAATTCATGGAGTGCCTTGACCGTGGGGTTACGCTCATGGATTACGACTCGGCCTGGCTCTCAGTCTACTTTAGCATGATAACAGTATGCCAGCCACTGCCACTGTCATACACTTGCTGACGTTTGAACATCTAGGCCGCTCTCTTGATGATGGACAGCCAAGAGGCAAGCAGCATACTCGGCCCAGGTGAGCTAACGCGCCAACGTCATCTGGCTTCCTACACTAGGTAGACAGATAAATCTAGAGATGACTAACAATTCGTCGTTCATTTCAGATATTTCTGATCACCAGGAAATACTAGAAAACTGGTACGAAGCGGCCTTGTTCTGCTTGGGCCAATCGGAACTCATGAGGACAAACAACATTCGCGTCGTTCAGGCCGTTGCAGTGCTCGGCATTTGCTTCTACAACTTTGGCGACGCCGAGTTGAGTCAGCACTTGTGGAGTTGTGTGATACGCATTGCCCAGAACCTTGGTCTTGACGGATCTCGTCCAGGACGCATTCCGAAGGAGATAGGCCAAGAAGCACAGTGTCGACTGTGGTGGACACTTATGATCTGCGAATGGTAGGATATCGCGCTCCATACATGTATTTGTCGACACTGGTGCAACAGTCGCTCACTCATTCGCCACGGCAGGCTAGTAGTTCCTTACCACGTCCCACAAGTTGATGAGGGAGACTTTGACGTGGCCCTTCCCTCGATGGACCCGGGCCCAGGCCTCCCGGGCGGCATTCAACCTGTGCAATATCACATATTTATGGCACGCTCTTCTATCGTCTATCACAGGTTTCGCTCGGCTCTCAGAGAAGGGACTCGGCCGGTTTCCGAGGTTGTCCGCTTGGCCGACGCAGAACTAGCAGAAGTTATCAATACGTTGCCAGAGCATTTACATCCTGATGGTGGCAAGAATGAGGAGATGAATGAGCTCGAGCGTGAGCACCCTTGGATCAAGTGGCAGCGATTTGATATCAGTCTAGTCCTGCTCTACCACCGTATGCGAATCAATCGCTCCCTACAGAGAGACTGGAAAGCATCTCCGGGTCAACATGAATGGGCGAGGACAGTTTGCATTCGATCTGCCATGGATATCATCTGGATAATCCACAACTGGGATCAACCAGCCGCGATGAAGAGACACTGGTAGGTGAAGCAAACGTCTCTTGTCAAACTTCTCGATCATCAAACTCATGAAACAACTCTAGGCCGTTCTCCTCCTACATCTTCGTGGCCGTAATTTTCCTTCTAAGAGAATCCTGCGCGGGTGGGTCGGGTGAGCACGTTGACTTCAGCGACGAAGTTCGGAGGGGAATCGAGTATCTTGACGAGGTCAAGTCTCACAACGCCATTGCGTACCGCGCAGCCGCAGTCCTGCGGCGATCCGTCGAGCAACTACGAATTGGACACCTGGAGCCTTGAAAAATCTCGTGCTTATATGCGACTACCCGCCCGCCCGATCTACAGCTCGAACCCGAACGCTCGCTTCGCCTCGTCGTCCAGCCCCTCGAGTCCCACGTAGCCTTTCAGTGACCTCTCATCCAATCCGTCGCCATCCGCATGATCAGGTGGCGGTCGCCCGGCACGAGTTTCCTCGAGCTGTTTCTTGACGTACGCCTTGTTGTTCGGCGTCGATGGGCACGCGGCTATGTACACCACGGATGCATTCTCGGATCCTCGGTGTTCAGGGTCCACAGCATGACACACCTGTAAGACTAGAGTTAGTATCCTAGGCCATGTCATCGAATTCTCGGCGGTAAACCTACATCGGCGTGCCACCAAACCGTATCTCCAGGCTCCATGGTTGGGATGTGAATCAAGCACTCCTCTAGCTTCAGATGCGGATGGGATGCTCGGCTGAGGCGTTGGCTTTCGGTCTTGAAGGTTCCAGGAAACCACCCCGTCGCATCGTCTAGAGTCCACTTTGTCGCATCCATCAGGTCCCTCGGGTCGTGCGGAGGCCGGAAGAAGGGTCGAAGCATAACGTACGACACCACAGCCGCAACATTGGGGTACACAAGAAGGGTCCCTTCATTCGGTGCCGCCCTGGTCAACGCTGTCCAACCCTGGAACGAGCGGAACACCGAGGAGTGGGCGGGGCCGGGATACAGCTCTTGGTCGGCGGCCTTCCGCAGCCCAAGGTCGTAACAGTCGTGCAGCTCTGGCTTACCAGAGAAGATGTTACCGTATACTTGGCAGTATGCTTCGTCCGCCCATCGGCAAAGGCTGCCGGCGTCGATGTGCGGACCGAGACCGAGGAAGTCTTGCCGAGGTGGCCTGTCTCGCACTCCGTCGTAGTAGACCAGAGGATCAGGGGCCGTTGTGCCGGTGTCGTCGTGCCAGAGCTCATTCAGCATACGTTGGAGTCGGAGGTGGTTCGGATGTGCTCTGAGGGAGTTCTGCGGCGGAGAGTCGTAAAGCATCAACATCGACGGACTTTCCGCTGGCCAGCCTTGAATCTTGCCCTTGTTGTCGGCAATGTATTGCTTGAGGTTCCCGTAGTGTTGTACTGCTTCCGGCTTGGGAACAACCCCGCGGACAACGAAAACGCCAACGCGCTTCACTTCCGCCCGCTGTTTGGCTGTAAAGCCCCCTTCTAGCAATTCAGTGGTCTCTAGAATGGGGATGATGTCCTGGCCTTTGCTGATGATCTCTTCCGTAACCTTCTGAAGCTCGTTACAGACTGCGAGCCAACTCCGTTGCAGGGAAGCGGCGCCATATTCGAAGGTGATTGATTTCTTGATTTCGAGAAAGTCGGGATTCTTGGATTCGATTTTGCCCTGTTCAATGTATTCGGCCCATGCGGGCCAGCTCTGTACTCGACTAGGCATGACTCTACAGCAAAGAGAAAATCACTATGTGGATGCAGAGATAAGCAAAAATATGAGTGTGACGGATGTATTGAATGAGCAAAGATTCATCAAGTACTTAGGCTTCCATTGATATCGACTGTGTTTGAGATACCTATGCCCAGCCCCCTAGACGCCTTGCACACTATTTGCAACTGTATTCCTTCGCAATATGCCCATCACCTCGGCCGAGCTCGGGCGACTTCTGAATGAATGTCACATACATAATGTTAACATGATAACGGGTGCACAACTCGTCGTTCTCATTCGTTATCGTAGGCCGTTGATATGCTCGCCCGAACTCGCCCGAGATCCCAAAAGGGCCAATCACATTGCTCTAATCACTAATAGCATCTTCTGATGGCGCTCCTATAAGGAACTGGGTGGGAATCATGCAAGATACTGTCTTCGAAGAGAGGCCGTGGGATGATCTGTCACTGTTCTCGGATCATTATCTGCAGACTTCAAACATGGGTTTCGAGCGCAAGCACGTCTCCAAGTTGGTACCGGCCGACTTGAGAGTCTTGTCACCGTTGCTCCTTGCGGTGGCTATTGTCAACTCCGCGGTGAGTACACAGATTTTGGACGTGCTGGAATCGTGCTAACACTTGCTCGACTAGACCCTAGGATACGATGCATCTGTCATGAACGGCCTACTCATCGTTCCGTCTTATACCGAGTACTTCCACCTGACCACGGCCACCGAAGGGCTCAACAACGCCGCATCATGGATTGGAGGTATCCTTGGCGCGTTTCTGATGCAGCCGATTCCGGACTACTTTGGCCGTCGTCGAGCCATTCTCGTCGCATCCGCCATCACGGTCGTTGGAATTGTTCTTCAGGCCGCCGCCCAGAACATCGCCATGTTCGTCATTGCCCGAGTCATTGTCGGCATCGGTTCCGCCATCAGTAACGGGGCTGCCCCGACGCTTCTGGGCGAGCTTCTACCGCCCAGGAAGCGCGCCCGGGTCCTGGGTCTTTTCTTCTCTTGCTTTTACGTCGGGAGTCTTGCGTCGGCTATCGTCAACTACGGCAGTCAGAACATTCAGAGCACTTGGTCGTGGCGTCTGCCATCACTGCTGCAGTTCGTGCCGAGTCTGTTCGCAGTAGTTCTTGTACCTTTCGTCCCCGAGTCTCCTCGCTGGCTCATTGCCAACAACCGCGATGACGAAGCACTTGAGGTCCTTGTGGTGATGCAGGGAAAAGGCGTCATGGATATGCAACAGGGGCAAGAGAGCCTGGATGAGATCAGGGCCATCATGAGGAAGGAAGAGGAAGAATACCCTCGGAACCCCTGGAGAGAGATTATCGCAACTTCCGAAAACAGGAAGAGGCTCGCAATCCTCTGTACCTTTGGTCCAATGATCAACATGTTTGGCAACTTCATCATCTCGTGGGTCTTTCCAGCCCCCTCTTTAAGGTTGCCGTTATTGACTCTCTTCATGTACAGGTTCTATTTGGCCAAGATTCTCAACCAGGCGGGCATCAGAGATACGGTTAAGCAAACTCAGATTCAGGTCATTCTTAACTGTTGGTCTTTTGCTGTCGCTATCATTGGCAGCTTCATTCTTGACGTTCTCGGTCGACGTAAGCAGACATTCATTGGCATCATAGGCATGTCTGCATGTCTCTATGTCATCGGTGGCCTTATCAAGAGTAAGCAGAGCTGTCCCAAACAACTTGCGTATTGTTCTAACTCGACGTTGTAGCGTATGGCGAGAGCACCAACCAATCGGGTATTTATGGAACCATCGCTGTCATCTTTCTCTTCCAGGGCTTTTATGCCTTTTCGATCACGCCCATGACAAGTCTGTATCCCACCGAGGTCTCTCAGTACAAGCTACGGGCTACGGGAATCGCTATATTCCGCATGCTCGATTCTGGTTTCGGGTATGTCCTTCCGCTTGCTCCCTCCAAAGATCTTCATCCCACTGACGTGTGATAGTCTTCTCGCGTCTTTTTGCATGGCATATGCGATGGCAGACTTGGGCTGGAAGTTCTACTTCATCAACGCCTCGTGGAATGTTGTTTTTCTTGCCATCACCTACTTCACTTTCGTCGAAACAAAGGGATTGAAGTTAGAAGAAATCGCAGCAAAATTCGAGGGCTCTAGAGTTCTGGAAGCAGTCACAAAGGACTCTGCGTCGCAGGACACAAGGACGGGCGCAAAGAACACAGGAAAGGTTGACATAGCAATCAGATAGCTTAGCAATTGGAGTAGAAGGTTTTGTCTCCCAGGAAAAGAGTGACCGATCTCGAGTTGAAGATGATGCGATCCCTCCGACCGCGCTTGTGATTACATATTCTTTGCCTCAGAGAACCCATTTAGACAAGAATTGAGAGACAGTGTATCGAAATTTGTCGGGCTCATCAGAGGGAGGACTGTGACCGGAGTTCTCGAAAATTACCAACTCGCTCCGAGGGATATTCTGACTGATTTCCTCGCCGTACTCATACGACACGATCAAGTCATGCCTTCCATTTGCCACAAGTGTCGGAGCCGTAATTTTCTTCAATCGAGATCGCACATCAAAGCGCGGCTGATTGTGGGAGAAGGCGAAGTTATGGGTCTCGTAATGCCACTTGAAAGCATCTGTCGATGCCGAAGAGGAGCCCATCGTGCCGTCCTTAGGTTTGTAGATTTCGGCAATTTCGGCAAACGCCTCAGCGAAGTCCTCGTTATCACGGACATTGCCACCCCAAACCCTCACTTGCCGGTCGCCGTCTGGCTTGATTCGGTCGCTGATGAGTATGTTCTTGAGCACGTTGAGAGTCCCCCGAAGCCCGTAAGCCCATGTATCTCGTAGAACGAGCGCTAGGAGGCGATCAGGGTGCGCGATGGCGTACTCCAAAGCCACAAAGCCACCGTATGAACCTCCGGCAAGCACAAATTTCTCCGCGCCAGTCCAGGCCCTTGAATCGAGTCAGTCAGCACCGTCCTCGGTGGGCTCTTGCTTACCTCAACTCGTCGACATCGGCCACCCAGCGCTCATGGGTGTAGGGTGGTTTCAGGTCGCTTTCACCGCTACCTCGGGCGTCGTAGACCAAGACTCGAAAGTCCGAGGCCAGGAACCTGAACGAGGACTGCGGCTCCTTGTAATCGGATAGGCCGGGCGCCCCATGAAGGGCGATCAGCAAGGGCTTTGACTGGTCATCCGCGCCAAGCACTCTGACGCGTACTCTGGCACCATCACTCAGTTGAACGATGGAGATCAGGACCATGGTTGACTACTCAAATGGAGATAGTAGTCCCGGCTTGGAGTTGTACAATTTATGAGCACTACTGAGACAGTGTTCATTTCTTCTCCCCTCTTTCTTCACCCCGCTCCGCTCTGTAACATGCCGCGTCATGTTGCATTCCGTCGATCATATCAGGCCTAGTCCCCTCGCGAGGGTTCTGACCTGCCCGAACAGGAATTAAGCCTGCAGCGACGAGGCACATTGGGGGCGGAAAAGAAAACGATACCGTAGCACGTATCAGTATCAGCCTTTACTCAAAAACAACCACCGAGTCTCCATGGGAGTAGTCGCTCGCAGATACTGGAGTTTTTAGAGCATCGCGTACTAAATTACACGTTGATTCAAAGTATCTGTGATTACGTCTACTCATGTGATGTCACCACTCTATGTCCACATAATTCAGTACCTAGTTTAAAGAGGTTATTGTTGTACATGTAGGCATCAGTTACACACCTTGGCTCTAAACCCAGAGATTCCCACCCATAGCCTCGACATCGTACTCAATACTGAGGAGTATTGCTGTTGACATTGGCGAAGGCGTTCCATTTTGCCCGCGGCAGCAGCGTTTGGCCTCACCACTCGAATTGACATTACCTCAGCCTAGTGTCCTCCAAGTTCTTGGAACTCACTGAATCAGGTCAGTAGCATCAAATACCCAGAACAACGAATAAATCCCTGTGTTCCAATTCTAGATCGACCTCAGCTGTTCAGGGCCGAGTCTGTCGGACTGCATGGGTCACGGACGACTAGTCCGAGATTGCAGGGCTGCTCACGTCTAGTAGGATACAAAGGTTTCCATGGGTTCATGCGCAGAAGATTCTTGGGGCACGGACTTTGTCACGGATCTTAGGCTTGAAAGACAGGGATAGCACCCCGGCACCAGAGTCTCCTGGAAACGACTAAGTAGAAACATACAGACCGGGCTTGGAGGGCCGGAATGCCTCCCACCCGTGGCTCTGCGCAGGCCAAGCCTGCGTTTGTAGGCATTCGGTCTTGTCCGAGTTTTAGCGTCACTCCGTTCAGACCCTACCCACGTTGCCGGCAATCACACGGCAAGCTAGGCCCTGCCGATGCCCAGCCCCAGCATGGTGTGATCCCGATAGTGTCTGGGGAAGAGCTCGGCCTACGAGCAGTCGTCTATCAGACTCTAACAAGAGGCTGGGCCTTGCCGGAAACATTTTCTTTATTTTACATCGAATTCTCGATGAACCAACCTCGAGTAGCATTGGAAGTTCTTGGCAGGTGCAACAGAATTGTCATCAGAAAGACCGAGTGTACGTAATCGCATGCTCAAACCAGCTCTTCAGTACTCTCCTACGTGATGCCGTGGCCATATCGAAGCTTCAAGAAAAGCCAGCTTCATTAACAGGCGACACGGCGTCCATCTGCTCAGCCAATTCACGCGTTCATGCTATTACTTCGATGGTGAGTCGCGCCAGTGGATGATTACGGCAGAGATGTTCCGACCAACGTGTTCCGGGAGTCGGCGCCAGTGTATGATTACGGCAGAGATGTTCCGACTAACATGTTCCGAGAGTCGGCGCCAGTTGGACTATAGTAAAAAACCAATCTATAGCGTTGTATCGCTATTCAAACACTGCCACAAGTTCTCAAGACTCAGCGCAGTTCGTCCCATGATGTTGGGGCTGAGCATTGCTTTGTAATTTCCCGTGCTCATACCATGAGGCACGTCGACAAGCTGAAAGGGAGCTCCACAGTATCGCGAACACGGATCACTGTGCGCCATGCTTCACCAAGATAGGCTCAGCGGTGGGGAGTTAGGGGGCCGATTTCAAAAGCCCAAGCAGAGATTCTGTCTCGTTGTGGAGTTGGAATAAAGGGGTCTACCCAAATCAGGTGGCAGCTTGGGCTGGAGGGCCATCCTGGTCACTCCCTGCTCGGCAATGCCGCAAAGTGCTCGGGCCGCAGCATTCGCAGTTCGACGGCCCTACGATGAGTGTGACATTCCTTGCCGTGCTCAAGAAATTGGTGAAAGCTATGCAGTGTCTTCAAAGCTTACAGAAGGAATACAGATATTATTCCTATCAAACTTGAGGGTGAGAGGCGGGAAAGAACTTTGGGGGCGAACGATGTGCTTGGCGAAAGGCACTGACTCGCGCTTTTCGGGCGAAACCAGATGCAGGCTGTTCCTCCGCATCTCAACCTCGCTCCTTCTGGCGAAAGGAGATAACCAACAGAAAAAACAAGTGATCCGAGAGCGAAGGGAACCTGGGGAACAAGCCCCCAGTCAGGATTCTATGTTCTTGTCTGCTGTACGGATATGTTCGGCAGAGCTATCACTACTATTGCTGGCTATCATCGAGCATATTGAAGCGCATGTGGGGCGAAGAACTCTGGAAGAAGTGGAGATGGCATCCCCAGCTTTGAGGCGCAAGCGGGCCACGGAGTCAGGCTAGCTCCCTTGGTTATATGCATGGAGGAGCTTCACCGTTGACCATGAACGGTCATACCCGTGCAGAGAACGAAAGATGGGTCATCTTAACGGGGCGCAGGTAGACCAGGAGAAGACAACTCCTGTAGACACAGAACGTGGAATCATCTCGCTCGCTTTACTGGTCGGTATGGCTTCACGACCCCGCTGCCAGCTGGGGTCTTCAGCTCTGCTGGCAACGGGGGCTTCTACTGCCCTGTCCCAATGTCAGGTGAAGTGGACTATGTCCCCGTTTTTAGCTCTGATGTGATCTGGGCAGGAGGGCTATCCCCGGCTACTCCAGTTCGAAGCCTTGTGAGGAGAATTATCGATAGCTTCATCTCGAGATATAAAGTTCGAGTTGACGCCGATCATGTTCGGTTTTTCTCTCTTCACCACCACAGCCATTCTCTAGTATTCGACCAAGTCTCTCTTTCCTTGGACAAACAGTCTTTTCTGGTTTCATTCAGTCGTTCTCGCCTCAAAATCACCACACTCTTTTCTTTGGATCACGGAATTCGAACCAATATGAAGTCTGCCGTTTCCGCTCTTTTGGCCTTCCAGGCTCTGGTTGGCACTTCTTTGGCAGCCGCCCTTCCCAGTCGCGAGGTGAACACTCCTAGCCCGGCCATCCTCCGCCCCGTCAGGCGACAGGCCTCTGTTCCGGCGACGCCCCTTGGCCCTGCCATCTTCACCCCCAAGACCAATGTCACCCTCGACTACGAGGGTCTCAACGCAACCAATGCGCTCGTCCGCGCTGAGATGAAGCAGCCCGCCGTCCTGCTTGAGCAGATCGAGACCATCTCCGACATCCAGTGCTCCGACACGGGGGTTGTTCTCAAGTTCAGCGCTACCGAGGATTACAACACTTGTCTGAGCTCCTGGCCCGCCAACAGCTTCATCATGGTCACGAACCACAACGGCACCTGCGACGCTGAACACGAGCGCGGTATCTACCTTGTCAACGGATACACCTTTGACAACGCTACTCTCACTCTCACCGCTTCTGCCACCAAGGCCGCGATCCGTGACCAGCTGAACGATGCCGTCATTGACTTCCAGCACACTGGTACAGCCACCACCAAGCGTGACCTCTCCGGTACCATCTCCGCGGACCTGTCCGGTTCCACTCTGATCGCCACCGACCCCTTGACCATCGTTGCCAACGAGGCCAAGCTCGAGAGCACCATCACCCTTGCGGGTCACGTTCACTACAACTTCTGGAAGTTCAAGGTTGACGAGTTCTACATCGATGTCGACTACTCCTCTGCCCTGAACCTCAACGTCTCTGCCGCCGTCAACGCCGAGTACTCCACCGACGTCTACAACTACAACCCTCTCTCCGTCTCCGTCTCCGCTTTCACCATTCCCGGCATCATCGACGTCGGCCCCATGGTCGACTTCGGCCTCGGCATCGAGTTTGCCGCTGCCGGATCTGTCAAGGCCTCCGTCGACGTCGTTAGCACCATCCCCGAGGCTACTGTCCACCTTGACTTCCTCGACTCCAGCAAGACCACTGCCAACGGCTGGCAGCCCCAGACCAACGTCACCACCGACCTCAGCGCTCAGGTCGAGCTTCAGCTGAACCCTTTCGCTGACCTCACCGTTGCTCTCGGAGTCAAGCTCTTCAGCGGCCTACTCGACATGTCCGCCGGTATCGAGGCCAAGCCCCAAATCGTCAACGCCTTCGCCGTGAACCTGGACTTCACCTACCAGAGCTCCAGCGGTGTCACCTTTACCAAGCCCGCCGCTGACACCTGCATCAACGGCGCTTGGTTTGCTAGCACCTTCCAGTTCAACCTCGATGCCTTTGTCACCCAGTTCTACACCAAGTCTCTGTACGAAGTTGAGGTCCCCATCTACAAGTCCCAGTGCTGGAACTTTGTCAACTAAGAGGTCGTGTCTTGTGGAAGAAATTGACTGTGTAGCGCGCATTTTATTGCCAATGGGAATGATTAAACATGGACGGATTGTGTATAGACTTTGGACAACTCTTTTTTTATAGACATGACATAAAGCAATGATAGACGAAGGCCCCAGAGCCACTATTCAAGACTGTCCCCGCTGCACAGTATGAGTTTTATTCCTTTGCCAGGATTGACTGATCTGTCGTCGGTTTTAGACTCGTAACCTTCCTCCCAGGTAAGAAGCTGAAATACTTAGTGTCAGCTTCTCTGCTATAACTCAAGGCTATACTGCCTACTGACGGATAGTCAGTCTAGCCAGTGGAAGCGTCATATAGGCACGAGTGAATGTATTGAGATGTCTGTCTGTCTAAAAGAGAGAATTGGCCTACGTGGCCGACCCGTGCCTTTAAGTTGTATGCTTCTAAGCATAGTCGGTGCCCTGTGTCGATGCTGGTCCAGGCTTATCGTAGTATTGAGGCAGCATCAAACCTTGGGTTGATGAATGACTCGCAGGTTCTGTCACCTACCTAGAGCTGAAGTTGAATTAAGTTGAACCTTCATGTAGCCTCAGCTTCTTCATATACAGCCCAGGAAACTTTTGGTTTCAGAGTAAACCCGTTTAAACTGTGTTCATCTCACTGATGCATGGTGTCCGTATTGTAGGCTTTGTTTCATGCTATGTAGCATCGAACTGTTGTGTTATTATTCAGGAGCACAGGTCCGAACCTCACAGAATCGAGGTAACAAATGCTCGGATCGACACCGGATGACTTCATTTCCCATTATCTCATATGTTATGGATTGCAGGAGAGTTGTACACTGGAGAAGAATGGAAACAGACTCATTAACCTGAATTCGCAATTGTCAGATTAACCTGGACTCAAAGTTAATGACTGACTCGGGTTATGTCGGTTGTCCAGGAGTCTCGGGACTATGTCTCTTGCTGAATGGGACATCCGAGCCATCGCTTCAGTCGTAACTTATTCTGGTAGAGACAGTCGGTCAAAACATGTACGCTTCTGTTCCACATCGTGCCCGAGACTGGAAATGTTCGGCGAGAATTGTGGAGAAGCTTCAAGCCTACGAAGGCCGAGTTGCGTCGCATCTCGCACCATCGTCTCCGTCTGTAACCGATTCTCCGCTTCTCCAAATACGTCATGCAAGCGTGAAACTTGGGGTACTTAATAGGACCCGTGTCCAGCTTCGACCTGCTTACATGAAGACCGTTAACAACATGAAGCGGGGAAGCAGCTGCGCGACTTCGAACTTGGCCACTGCTTCTTCCCCGCGCCGTAGCTCGGATTGGAAGTCTTTCGCCGATGAAGAACGATTTGGGCTCGGGGGTTCGGGATTTGGCCCTCGTCACTCGGGCTCCTCATTGTTGTCCGGCCTTTCCGCCGGGCAAACCCCAAAACTTGCCGAACGTAAACTGGATCGCGGCGCCATCCCCGCGTCTTGGCGAAGGTTTCCCGCCCGCTACCCCGCAGCGACGCAAACCCCCAGCTCATTTCAGAAAGATATCCCGCGGGCGACGAGAGGAGACCCCTCTCGTGGAAGAGCAGCCGGTCGCCCGGGGGCGATGCCATACAATGGCAGTTGTTTTGATAAGCTCTTGGGTATGGTCCTTCGTGAGGGGGTTGTGGGATAAATACAATGGCCTACGCTGGACCGCGTACTGTGTTGCGTTCTCTTAAAATATCATCTCCTGCTACTGAACCTCGCCTACGCACGCACACACGCACACAGACACACACGCGCACGCACACATACACACGTACGAACGACCGATAAACATGGCAGGATCTACGATGAAAGCAGTGAACTACCAAGGCCCTTACAAGGTCAAGGTTTCAGATGTTGCTCTACCAAAGATCCTGCATCCTGACGATGTCATCGTCAAGGTCACGACTGTGAGATTGACCCCGCCTTCGTCCGGTCTCAGTGAAAATGATGAGGCTGACCAGCAGCTATCTAGGCTGCCATCTGCGGCTCAGATTTGCAGTAAGTCTTGATCTGAAAGCACGCTGCAAAGGACATGTATTCTAATGAGATACAGCATGTACGAAGGGAGAACTGCTGCAGAGGCGGGCATCACCTTTGGTAGGCCAGGCGCTGCGATTCATGGTGAAGAAATACTAATTAATCGATGTAGGCCACGAGAACATGGGAATTGTCGAGGAGCTTGGTGCTGGTGTTACCCTCTTGAAGAAGGGAGACCGTGTTGTCATGCCCTTCAACGTCGCCGACGGCCGCTGCCAAAACTGCGAAGAGGGACGCACGGCGTTCTGCACTGGCGTCAACCCTGGCTTTGCCGGCGGTGCCTACGGTGAGGCTGATTGACGGCCAAAGTGCGTTCGGGAGCTAATGATGGGTGAAGGTTACGTCGCGATGGGACCTTACCCCGGAGGTATACATCTACCAGTACGTTGGGATATGACATCCGGAACTGACTTCTTTGTATAGGTCAGGCCCAATATTTGAGAGTTCCCTACGCCGACTTCAACGCCTTGAAGCTTCCGCCTGGAAAGGAATTTGAGGCCGACTTTATCTTGCTTGCAGGTAAGCATTCTTGTATCGCGGCTGCGAAGGCCATGGCACTAACATTACTTTTCAGACATCTTCCCGACTGGTACGGCCACTGATCCGATTCCATACACTGCTATCCCATGCAGCCCCATGTGCGACGTCTCTAACTCGCGTCTATAGGCTGGCACGGTGTTGAGCTGTCCGGTTTCAAGCCCGGCGAGAGTGTTGCTGTCTTTGGCGCCGGGCCCGTCGGTCTCATGGCCGCGTACTCGGCGGTTCTTCGCGGAGCCTCCAGAGTTTACGTTGTTGACCGCGTTCCCGAGCGTCTTCAGTCTGCCGAGAAGATTGGTTGCACTCCCATCGACTTCACCAAGGGCGATGCGGTGGAACAGATCATCAAGTCGAACGGCGGTATGGTCGATCGCTCAGTCGACTCAGTCGGCTACCAGGCTGTCAGTGCTGGCGGTAGCACGGAGCAGCCGAACATTGTGTTGGAGAACATGATCAAGGTGACGCGAGCTTGCGGAGGTCTCGGAATCCCCGGTCTCTATGTCCCAAGGTATTACCTGAAGTTCTGAATAGTGACGGACAATGCTGAAAAACTTTCTTTAGCGATCCAGGTGCTGCCGACGATGCATCCGCAAAGGGTATGATCAGCCTGAGCTTCGGCAAGCTCTTTGAAAAGGTATGGTTACTACCACTTGGCTATGAGACCGAGTTGCTAAGTAAATCAGGGGCTGTCTCTCGGCACAGGACAGTGCAACGTCAAGGCATACAACCGCTACCTGCGTGACTTGATCGTTGCAGGAAAGGCGAAGCCCAGCTTTGTTGTCTCGCATGAAATCAACATTGACGACGCGGAGACTGCTTACGAGAAGTTTGACAAGAGAATTGACGGTTACACCAAGGTTCTCATCCACCCCAACGGCGGGTTTTAATGTTATGTACATATGATGACGGCATAGCGGGGTTCAAATGTGCATGCGTGTGAGGCTGGTGGGCGGCGGTTTTGGCTCAGAGGCACAAAAGACATTAACAGCTTCGTAGTAGTCAACGGCTGAATTTTCGTTTTGGTTTGGAACAAAGACCCAACTATCGTTTAAACAGTGCATCAAATGATATTTACACGATTGCAGTTATCTTTTCCACAAGAAATGACAAATACCGTTTCATCTTGAGTGAAACTTTGACCTACGGCGTTCGCTTGAAAGTTAAAACAGGAGTTAATACCAAGAGATCAGAGGTTAAATGACTGCTTAGCTAAACGACTTAACCGCTACTGTTACTTTCTATTCATACCTAAGAAAACGAAGATGACCTGAGTGAGCGAAGCTCAACGTCAACCGGGACTCTTCTGGTGGCCATCTGTAGGGTACTTGAGAACATGGCCGTGAAGAATGTATAGAGCGCAGTATTCGCCTGCTTTCGCAACCAGGGTCTGGCAAGGACACGTGGGACAAATACATCGAAAGAGAGCCTGGCGGCCTGTTTGATCTTCGGACATAGTGTCTCCTCTATGTGGAATCTTTCTGGTCTGTAGCAGGGTGATTGTCTTGTAAAATCTGAATAATTCGACGTCAATTGCGGCTAGAGTGTGCTTTCAGAACGAGATGTAATTCTTGAAGACTGAGTTTTCAAGTCCAGGTAGCCGAAAACAATATTTATACGTTCTTCGTTGAAATGGCCCCCGGTTTATTCACTGCGCATGTCGTCGATACTCCCCCCTTCATTCAATCCGCTCAGACCAGTACCCTGATTTTGTTCTTTTACTCCACACAGAAGTAAGGGCAATCGAGCGGTACTGCTGAATCACTCTCCTCCAGCTTCGAGGGAGTATTCAGTTGAGCAAGCTTTCGTCGAGTCAAAGTAAGAGTGACCGAGTTACTGACATCCACCTGAGTCACGTAGAGCAGTTAATAACCACGCACTAGTACTTTAGCCACTGATGATGTGATATTCTTGTTCTTCCTGTAGACAACATGAACACCGTCTATTCTGTAAGGCTGTAGATATACCGAGTATATGCTCGATATGCAGCTGGAAGTAAATCAATTCCCTGCCACATCACTTTCCCTCGCAGGCCTCCTCGCTTTCGGCTGACTACATACAAGAATGTAAACATACGGATAGATTTCTCGAGATGAATACCAGCATAGTGTTCCTTGGTGTCTTTCGAGAGTCCACCCCGCCACTCCACATGCGCAGCAACGAATTGCTAGCCATAATGGCGTCGACCCTCTTTCGCCCAGTGGAGATTTGTCCATTCTAAGCAAAAGATGATCGTGGAAGGCCTGCACGAACCAGGAACCAACGCGGGGCTTCTTGCATATGGCGTCGGGATTATTTCCCAAACGTGATCCGAGTGATTCCGCTTATGCTGTGCCGCTTCGCCAAGTGCGCGCTGCATCCGACGCCCCTGACTAGCCATAATCTCTCTCGAGATTGTTCATAGACCTTGCGCATTTCGGACGTTAGTCCCAACAGCACTATCTATGGGTCCTCGCATCATCGCCGTGGTCCATCAAGCGCGACATGTACTTAATTAGTGCATGCCGCGAATGCTCGATGTGGTATCCGTGTGCGAGCCGTCTCTCTCTGGTGTTCCCCGCCTTCATTCAAAATGGTCAACATCAAAAGCCACGTTCTTTGCGCCAGTCTCCTGGCCAGCGCGTCTTTTGCTTTTGAGTTCGGCGGCCGGGACTGCACCGGAGTCAACGCCATTCACCCACGTTGCCACACCGCGGACGTCATTCCGTACACCCGCGACTTCTTCTATGTTGGTGGCCGGGCTTTGGAGACTGGCTCCGGCGAGCTCACGGCCGACAAGCTCTACGTCGAGAAGATCAGCCCGATCTTGCCTCTGCGGACTACACCCGTCGTTCTCTTCCACGGCGGGGGCTGTTCTGGCACCACGTGGCTCAACACGCCTGACAACCGCAAAGGCTTTGCCAACTACTTCGTCGAGAGGGGCTATGTGGTTTATATCGTGGACGCCGCCGGCAACGGCCGAAGCACGAACCAGGATCTGGAGGGCTTCCCTCTGACCGCGGGCTCCTCCTCACTGCTCGTGGAGATGGGCTTCTCCGCCCCGGAGTACTACAACGGCTATCCTCAGTCTCAGCTGCACACGCAGTTCCCTGGCACCGGCAGGGCGGGCGATCCGGCCTTTGAGAACTTCAAGAACTCCATGGTCCCCTACACCACCAACAACATCACCTACGAGAACGCCATGCGCGCTGGCGGCTGCAAGCTGCTTAGCCTCATAGGCAAGTCGTACGTGATCGGCCACTCGGCCGGAGGTTCGGCCGGTATCCTCCTTTCCAACGACTGCCCCGAGCTCGTGGCCGCCAACATCAACCTGGAGTCCTCCACGATTCCTTTCTTCTGGTACACGTACGGCACTGCCGGCTTTTTCAACAACGGATGGGGCCTGGCCAACACCCCCCTTAACTATACCCCGCCTATCTCGGACCCCTCGGAACTGAAGATCGTTGAGGTCGGCAACTCTACGACGGCGAGACGCAGCTGCTTTCGTCAGGCCGAGCCCGCCCGCAAGCTGCCAAACATCGCTAGCGTCCCGTACCTCATGATCACCAGTGAGGCCAGCGTTCACATTACCTACGACCATTGCATCGTGGACTACATGAAGCAGATTGGCGCGACGCCCGAGTGGATCAAGCTCGCGGATCGTGGAATACACGGCAATGGCCACTTCATGCATATCGAAAAGAATAATGGGGAGATTGCCAAGGTGGTGCTGGACTGGATGCGTAAGAAGGAAGGATCTTGGCTCTAGACCAGCGCTGCTCACAAAGCAATCAAATCAAATATGGGGGTAGTATTTGATTTGATTGACTCGTCGGCGACCGATATT
>WIGN01000410.1:0-32871 GCA_014235955.1 Colletotrichum sojae
CCGCTCTCTTTTTTCTCGGGAGAGTTTGAGTCGAGAGAGCAGAAGCGAGGCGGAGAGCAGGTACGGTAAGGTAAGCGGGTGGGAAGGTGAGTAAGGTGAGGAGGAGGTCAAAGAGGAGAGGAGACGAGACGATACAGCGCCAGAGCCAGCAGAAGAAGCAGAGGCGGACCTGGGGGGGGGAGGAGGGATGGATGCAGGTGCAGGCGCGGTACAGGAGCGGGTGCAAGTGCAAGTACAAGTGCAGGTGCAGGCAAGTTGCTGGGTGCTGGTTGCCGGTGACAATACCAATGGATGCCGGTGGTGGTGCAGGGCAGCGAGAGGTGAAGTCCAGGTGGTCCAGGTCCAGCTCCAGGTCGAGGCCGGGCACAAGTGCGTGTGCGTATGCTAGCTAGGTAGGTACGGATAGGTACCTAGGTATTTCTGTACTTGTTGGTAAGGCAAAGTAAGTCCAGGTTGGGCAGAGCAGGGTGGGTGTTTTTTTTCTGTAGGGGAAGGGAAGGCAGCCTAGGCAATGTACCTACCCAATACCTAGAAGGCAATATGGATGCAGATGAAGCAAATGAAGTGGTGTGGGCAGCGGGTTGTCTCCTGGAGGGGTTGTCGTCAGCGGTGTTGAATCCGTACTTTTTTTTTTCGTGCTAATTTTTCTCATTAAAGCCATCTGCTGGAGCTGCCTACCCGGTACTTCCCAGCTTCTACGAGGTACCTTTAGGTATTGCCAAAGCCGAATACATTCCCTCCCACAAGCACCTGCAATTAGGTATAACGGGCAGTCGAGACGATAACGGACGACAGGGACGATGACGGACAACAATAACAGCACCGGACAGCAGTGAAAGTAGCGGGATGGACTGGACAGAGGGGATTTGAAATACTCAACCTAGGGGCATAGAATAAAAGGCCCCTACCTACTAATGTACCACCAAGCCCAGATGTCTGTCTCCATGTTGGTTTGCAACAGGAATGGAAGGCCGGTGGGCAAGGCTGTTAGCTATGTTGCGAGGTAGGCAGGTAGAAATGCAATATCAAGTCCATCTACGCTTGCCTTATCTGCTGTTTGTTTAATTCATGGGCCATGCAATGTGAGGCACCTACCTGCCTGGCATCTAGTCCAAAGAATCAGACACAAACAGCGAACAACTACTCCTGCATCACAGCTCGACAAGTCATCAAGCAGCAAGGTAATAACAGAAATAGGCGCAGCTGCGGGGGTTGGTGGATGCCCCCCAAAGCCCCTCGAAAGTACCTTTTCAGCGTACCTTGCTTCGAGCAGGGTATTTCAAGTCAGGTGCCCCTCGTGGCCTGTCCGCCGCCCACCGCACCACAGAGGGCCAGGCCGGAACCATCAATGGCAGTGCCACATTCTCACTGGAATGCCCAGCAGCCGGCACCCAGCACTCCGGCCCCGTGCCATTGGGTTCGAGAGCCGTCTACCTAGCGATGTGCTTCTTCGTGTTAGTGTGAGTACCTACGTATCTAGAGAGTTGAGGTCCATTCCTTCGGTACCTCTGGCGGTACATGCACTGTACTTATCGACAAAACAGCGTACCCCGCTAGGGCATAGGCAAGTGCTACCTACAGGGCACGGCAGGGCACCTAGCGAGGGTCACCGGGCCAGGTCCACTGAAAACCTGTCTAACAGCAGGCAACATACGGCTCACCCGACTGTGAGAAGCAACCTGAATGCACCAAAGGGACCGGGAGGGGGAAGGCAGAGGGACCGGAGAGTGGGAGCGAGAGTGGACTGGTGAGGGTCTGGCCTTGCACGGTGGGGAGAGCGACGAGTCGAGGCCCCAAGGGCTGCAGCGGTCGGAGGGTGCTACCGTGCTACTGATGCGCAGTTACGTGGGACGTGGGACGTTGACATGCTGGCAGGCGGAGGCTGCAGTGGAATCGCTGCCTGTCACTGGTCACTGCCGGCCTTGCTGCGTACCTGCGGTGTACCTATCATCTATTTAGGTACACAGGTAGACAAGGTTGTTAGGAACCTAGGTAGAGGTGTGAAGGGACGGGTTACTTGGGGTACCACCTTTACCAAGTCTTACGGGAACTTGATATGAGGCTCTGAGACTTGAAAGAATAGGAGGAGCAAGAAAAGCATGAGTTACATTGCCTCTTTTAGTGAGGTACTTACACAACATCTTCCTACCTACCATGAGCATGAGGTGACGGGACTTGAACTACCCAAAATTGAGAGATGCGCACCGCTTGGATATTTTGGCTCTGTGGGGCTTCGCCAGGAAGGATCAAATGGAATTGAGCCTGGGCCACCCAGCTTCTGGGGGAGGGCAGAAGAGGGAAGGAGCCTAACGGAGAATGGCAAGGGCCAGCCACAGGAAAGGGTGGCCCTGCCGCCCGGAAGCTCACAGCGAGATGAGCCTGAGGTGAGGTGACGACCTGAGGAGAGGAAGAGACGTAAGGTGGGCCGTCCCCCGCCGAGGGTTTTCACTCGAATCAATGGTCGATACATGCCCTTATTACCTATTTACCTAAGTAATCCAAGGTACCTCGGAAGGGCAATCAACTACCTAGATTTTCACGCGTGGCAGCAGGGAGCTTGTTGGCATTGAGCGAGATCGTGTTAGCAATGGTGGCTATTAGCAGCATTGTATTCTATCGGACCTCAATCACCGCTGTTCCCCTCGAAGGAACCACGACTCTCGCACGAGTCAAGTCCGGGAGCAACCCCCCACGCCCCTCTCGTCCCTCGCAGCCTGCACCATGGCCCGCCATAGCCTCTCGTAGACGGCTGAAGATGGTTCATCCATGGTCGCCGTTCGTTGGCAGGTTGGAGCTTGGACTCTCTCCGAGATTGTATACTCCGTAGGTGCTGAGCAAAACAACAAACAAAAACAACAAAACATGTACCGGCCAACACCCTATTGTTGATAGCAATAAACAAATGGGACGACGAAGAGATGGTCGTGGAACCAAGGCTCGGATCACGATGCTCGATTGAAATTATTATCCACTCCCCGGTCCGCCGTGGTCCGCCGTTGGTCCATGTCTGTGGTGATGCAGAGATCTCGATATCGTCGTGTTCATATCCCACCAAAATCCATCCGCAGCCCGCCAACCGGACACCGGGCACCAGAGTGAGGTGAGTGAGTGGCCTATTACTAGTTGCGTAGGTAGATAGTTGGGTGAGGCGAGCAACAATGTCAGCAATTGAGCGATTGAGAGCACCTCATGCAATTGCGCCGCCGAGGTACCTGCATTGGCATTTCTCGCCTCGTCCAATCCGACGGCGACTGACAGACGCACCCCGGGTCCATCGTTCCTTCTCGACCACTTCTTTTTTTCATTTCCCGGTCGAAAAAGCAAGTGCAGGTGTGAGCTGGCACGCGACTTCCGAAGCTCCAGGCCAGCCGGCCAAGGTACGTAGTACTTGCCGTGTGTAGGTATTTCGTACTAGGTACCGGTACCTCCTAAGTATGTATGTATCATTTGATTTTTCTCCGACATCCCAAATGTCGTCGTCTCTCTTCCTGTCGTCCGTCTCTGTTTATGGCGACAGACATTCCAATCGCATCACCACGTCAGTCAGTTCGGATACGCCCTCCTCCAGAAACACGCATAGTACTCAGTATCACGCGCGCTTCTTCCACACCGCCGTGGCACATCGATCCAGCGCCATCCGACGAGCCTCCTCCTGTCTCATCCTCTGCCCTACACTACTGCGCTGCGCCGGGTTGTCTTTGTCCGACTTTGCCGTATCTCGGACTTGAGGCCCGGCGCCCATTCCTCCAGGTCCCTGACCTGGCTGGCACATGCTGCTTTCGGCCGGTGGGCCAAGCTTGGCTTTTGCCAGTCTCGAACGAACCTACGACTTCCACCTCCAGGCTGCCTTGCTTTGCCTGCTTTGCTCGCTTTCCAAGTTGCTCTGCTCTGCTCGGCCGATGCTACTGTCACCGCATCAATACATCATTTCTGTCTGTCTTCGGCTTCTTCCTTTGCCTAATCCCTCATATCTCGACCCTGCCAACCTGCCTGCCAACCTGCATTATTGTACCCTCCCTGGTCCTGCCCGGATCCCCTGTCACCGAAAGGGCAAGAGCCGTCGTCGATCGCCTCGCCGGCGTCGAGCTAAGCCTCCTGCCGCATGGAACTGTACCGGTGCGCCGCCATGCCATCGCATCGAGAGGTAGGGAGGGATGCAGTCGCGCAGTCGGGCTCAACACCAGCCAATGTTAGGCGTGCGACACGACATGGCGCCCCCGTAGGGCAGAGCGTCCAAGTCGCTCCTTGGTTCTCTCATCAGGAGGCTTCAGGTTCTGGCTGCTCTACCTGACGCCAGCATCTGCCTCTGTTTGGTGCGATGCAACACTAGTAGAGATCAGAGACTTCTGTCTCTGCTCCCGACACCCGTCCTCCCGACCCTGCACGAAGTGGTACACTATTTCCCGCCTCCTGGGCTTGGTCTTCTCGAGAGTCAAGATCCCAACCAGCGCTCCAGGTAGCCACGGCTTGCAAGCTTGCTCGGTCGTTCACCCGCAATGGCCAGATCCCATGCCACTTCCAAGAACCAGTCTGCAGCTCTCGCCTGCGGCGCGAAGAGTCTAGCCTTCCAACCCCCAGGCTCGCTATTTCTGACCTGCAGACATTCTTGCAAGCCGACCAATCGGCCGAGGGTTGGCTCAACCCCTAGCAGGTCTGACAGCTTTGACGCCAGTCTTCGGACTATTGGCTCTACATTCACTACCTACTACGCGCGAAGACCAACTGGCGAGGGGAAAAGCAACGCAGAGAGCTGATCCCTCGGGACATGGAGAAGAGGAGAAGGTGGAAAAACAGCAAAATCGGTGGACCGTCACTCAGCCCGCGCTGAGTCACTGCTGGGCCCTCCACACAGGGAAACCCGAGCCCAGATACTGGATCTTGCCGAACATCCATCGGTCCAACCACTCATCCCTCCCTCCATGTCCATCTTCAGGGACTAGCGGGTCACGTTGCAGTGGCTCTGGAATACCCAGTCTTTACTTACCGCCCTCATACGCTTCCCAGCCACCTGGCGGTACTCCGCGGGTATCTCTGCCTGTGAGATGTTCCACTCGACAGCTTCCACCCCCACAGCTACCCAATGACGTCGTGCACCTCCGGCTTCGACGACGATGCCACAGTCCCCGCCAAGTTTATGTCAACGGCCTTCAGGGCTCGAAAGAGCTTGTTGCCCCGACGCTCTTCCCGGCTTCTGTCGCCTCCCGCCGTCCCGCTCAATATCGGCGTCTGCCGCCCACGCCCGCGCCCACCGCTTATTAGTACTACCCGTACCACGCCACAATATACTGTACGTACCATCGTGAGGACCCTTCACTATGCCGTCAACGAGCTGCTCCAGCCAATACCAGGTTCATCCCGTTTCCATAATTAGCACCAAAATCCTCCCCATCATGCAGGGACGCACAGCGTCTTTCCCACCGTCAGGATGTTGTGTTGCCTCGCAGCGGATGCGAGTCTCGTGTAACTCTGTGCCGAGTGAGGAAAACGCCATTTTGCCATGGCGCCTTCGCTTCTTGCGGTTACTCGTGGCTGACTCTGATATCTTCAGCCAGTCAGCCGAGCCGGGCGTGGCGCAGAGCGGCAGAGCATCGTCATCTGGTGGCAGCCAATTCGCCCCAGTTGTGCCAATTGCAAAGTCCAGTTCGCCATGCTCTTCTGTCGTCACTTACTTCGGACGCTCGCAACATGACCATGGCCATCAGGGAATTCGATCTCCGACAATCTGCAATACAACTGCAGGAAATGAAACAGGCTAACTTGTTGAAACGGAGGATTTTCCCCGTGTCTGCAGGGCTGAACGGCCAGCAGGCCATGCGTCCATACGAACCGCCACGCACCATGACAGCTTCCCCTCCCGTGATAGGCACCCGCAACCCCGCTGCGAACCTGTTATTCCTGAGAATCCAACGCGGGGTAGAAGGAGTAGAAGACGAAAGAAGGAGGGCATCGCCACCACCATTCGCATCATGCGCGCACAGCTTCCACGATGCCTGCTGACACCGGACGCGCAAGTGTGGAGCTCCGGAGCACTCGGGGCCCTTCGCCTTGGCCAGGTGTCATGCGCGAAGCAGCGATATGGGCCGTGGGCATCGCCAACATTGCGTGCCCTCATGTCCTAGTTTCCATTGGTCTTTTGGCCATCGATACGGTCGATTGCATGTTTACGTGGGCCGGTACGAGTGATCGGCGCTTTATGGAAAGGGTGAAGCCTGTTTCTGGAGGTGACAGTTGAGAGTCTGTCATGTGACGCTCGAAATCTTGGCATCATGAACCGTCACTATCCAAAGCCGGAGCTGGTTTGAAACGATTGGTTGTCTTGCAGAAAACACCTCGGATAGCAAACGCTTTTCCAACCCGAGAACGGGTGGCTCGGTTCATGCTTTGACAGCTGGGCACCCAGGGACCAGCCCGGGTAGTGCACCCTCCCAGAGGTACTGCTCTCCAAGCCCATCACGACAGCATGTGGCCATGAAAGATGCGGCTCTGCTTCGTGTAGTTCGAGCCATAAGCTCATGGGATTCTGCCGTCAGCTGCGGTCAACCGAGCGAAGAAGGGCGGGAATCCTGAAATCCCCATCCATCCTTCCACTTACGCGTTGGCATGTGACACGTGCATTAGACCGCGAATATTAAGTCAGAAAAAAGTCCATCGCGTTTGCACGTCCAACGTAAGCTCCACAGTTTGAAAGCCATTCCCTCTCCTATCTTCGGAGGCACTGTGATTGGGGAGTCTACATAGTATACAACCGCCCCAAAGATTACAAGAGCGGGACGCCTCGCTGGCCCGAGGAGTCCGCAGATACGAGGTACTCTTCTTCCCTCATCCCATCCCAAAGCCGCGCGCGCCCCCGAACGTCAAACCGGTTTCGACGGAAGATGCCGGTCGGCCGGCACTTTCCATGCAAACTGCACAATGTGTTATGTTAAGATTGGTGGGCGCGCATACAAGGCGGGATGGAAAGAGACTCTTGCTCTGCATCTGCAGTTGTGGTGATGGTATGGGATGGAGGAGCATGGCTGAACTTCGGACTTTCACTTTTCGTCGGATAAAGTCCGTACTTGTGTCTCTTCATCAGATGAACAACATGCTCTTTCGTGCATTCTGATTTTCGTGTTGTTTAACTGCTGGTGATCGAAATTCGGACGAGTCCTGTTGTGATCCGAGAGAAGTTTTAAAGAGTCACCATCTCGAGGCAACGATTTTCTAAGTTTGTTTACTTTTCTAACTTTCTTGAATCAAGAGCATATTAATACAGGTTTACCACTACCTGGAAGTTTTCTAGTATGATGATTATGAAAAGAAAAAAGGGTTTCCCCAAGGCACAGCAGTATACTTGCAGGATGTGTTAAACATGACATCGAGTATTGTAACAACTTTACCTACCGTTTACAGGTGCTCGTGATATTCTATTACAGCGTTCATCACCGCAACTGCCTTCTTTTTTTCTTCGTCTCATTGAACACTAATTAAGTATTATGGAAAACTACACTATCTTTATGTCGACATCTAGCTCTGCCGGACTCGATGCATTGTACACCTGACCACCCATCAAACCAGAAACCCAAGCTTCTCCCACGACGCGAAACACATCGGTGCCGTCGACCGGACGAAGTGCAAAGAACCCGCGGCTCCATCCCTGCAAAGCGACCATTACATCGCCTTCTCGGACCTCGTTCATCGCGTTGCATATACGACCGTCCTGCGTCGCGGCGAAGGATCGACCATGTATGTACATACGACCAGGGAATTCCGTGACCATCCACCTATTCTCGTCCGGCAGGATATCATCCGTATATGACGAGGGTTCGAGAAGCCCGAGCCTGACCATGTCGTTCTTCAGGGCCGAGAGGACTCCCTCCCTGGCTCTTGACCGAAGCTCACCGTCTTGGTCGTCGGGCCTCCGCTTGGCTTCGATGCCGAGGTGGATGTGCCGAAAATACCACCAGAAATGGGTCGCCATCTCCTCGTATCCCGACCTGATACCCGTCGCGGGCGGCGCCCACGTCGGATCAGGCGTGAAAGTACTGACCAAGCTGCAAGCGTTCTCAAAGGTCGCACCGAGCAGGGCGACGATCTCGGTCCACGTGCCCAACAGCCCCGAGAACGAGGCGACCGCGCTGTAGTCGATGACACCCAGGTGGACCGACTTGGCAAAGTAAATCCGCGGCATCGCAAGAGTGGCCTTGTCCACTTGATGACCCTTCACCACCAAGATGGAATGGTCTTCCCAGAAGCGAGGCTCGTTTCCGGACGTGAAGGCCGGGTAGGGATGGACGGCGTTGGATATCCTAAAGGGGACGAGGTGCGGACGGAGCAGACACGGGTGCGGTATCTGGAACGCCCACGAGGGATAGGACGGATCCGAAAGGTTGTCCCAGCAGGACGCCACGTACAGCGGGTACATGTTTTCATAGACCGTCATTAGCTTGACGGACAGCTCGTGGAAGAAGTCCGCCGGGCTCTTCTGGTAGTCCGGGACGATTCCCAAGCGGTCCGTGTCGGACGACATCGCCAGCACCGAATACACCCGGTTCCGGAGGTCGCGGCACTCGAGGTGCCGAGACGTACATGTTCTCCAGCAGCGTCGACGACCCGAGCCCGCGCATCGCGCCGTACTGCGGCTGCCATAACGAGAAGACCGAGGAGGCGATGTCCCAGGGGCTCCGCCACCTTCTCGCCGGCGGCAGCGTGTAAGCATTCGTAGGTCGTTCCCAAAAGTCAAAGCCGTACGAGGGGGGGAGGGAGCGGAGATAGAAGCAAAAGGTCGCGGCAGCGACGGAGGTCCAGGAAAGCAGACGCGGCCCGCGCAGGAAGCCCAGCTCCCTGGCGAGCAGCTGCTCCTGCACCATCCACAGCCGCTGCCGCCGCTCTCCGTACCCGACCTCGGCGAGCCATTGGAACGCCGTAGCATGCTTGCTCATGTCTTGCGCGATGTCGTTCGGCATGTGCTGGACCGGCAGCGTGTGCCTCTTCTGATATACGACGAAGAGGTTCTTGATCTCGTACATGGCCTGGTAGTTTGGAGAGAAGTGGGCGTCCAGCCGCCCGACGAGCTCGATGCCCTTCATCTCAAACTCGTCGTCACGGGCCGCGCCGCCGTAGAATATGACGCGGTCTGCGTTCTTGTAGATGCTGCCCATCATGGCGACCTGTCCTTTCTTCTCCTCGCCGACCTGATCGATGCAGATCTGGTCGATCCAGAACGTCTTTTCGGGTATCAGGCGCGTCCCGGAGATCCTGCAGGGTGCGGTGGACGTTGGCCGTCAGCGGGATGTAGCCCAGCGTGTTCCCGTCCGGGGCGTCGCGCACCAGGGCCCGGGCTGGCTTCTCATCGGTGCCCCAGACGTACGAGAGTGCCTGGTACCCGTTCTCCAGGACGCCGACCTCGCGGAGGACGCACTCGATGGTGTCCGAATCCGTCGCGTGGAGCTCGAGGGTGCGGATCCTGTCCGGGCCCGAGAGGGGAGGGTATTTGTACACAGGTATGTCATCGTCTATGACGGCCAGATCGCTATCCTTCTCGACGTACAGAGTCTGTTGAAGCACTGTTAGGGTGTCTCCGCATTATTGCAGGTTCTGGGGCTGCATGCCGGACTATCATGGGTCGCCATTGCAAATGGCAATGGCAGCGCGCAGACACGACTCTTCTAAGGCGAATACAGAAGCTCTTGTGGGGAAAGCCGAGACTTTTGGACGTCGAAGTTGTCGTGGTTGAGTAGGATGCGACGGTCAGAGGGGGGGTGAGGCGAAAGAGACCCCCGTACCAGGAAAGTCGTATATGGAAAGAGGCCAGGTGATAGGTCAAGACAGCGGGGGACGCACATGCCGTCTTACCATACGGACATGACTGCAGGAGCGGATTGGATCAGAGTGCTGAGCTGATCAACAATGATGATGAGGCACTTCTGCAGCGTGAATGGCAGGCATGGTGACAACCTGCAGTAAGACGCCAAGGTGCTCCTGTCTGATTCTCTCATCTCTCGGTACTTTGCGTAGTAACACTCGATCTTTCAAGGGGTTATACCCATGGCTAGGGAACTGATAGTCATACACTTTTATCGAGAAACTGGAGGGGTTTCTACAGTACATTGAATAGTTACCCGGCATCAAACCCAGCTACGATATAGCTCATCTCGGTCTGCTAGTGCACGACGCGGATCATGGGCTTTTAAGTGAACACCAGCTGACGACTTGACCAGCCGTACGGCGACTTTGGTCTCCTGGAAAAGAGAGATTAGAAACCACCGATGTAGACTCTGAAAAGGGCAACGTTGACTAAGGACTCGAGGCGGTGGAGAAATGTGGTTGAGTTAAGAGGATGTCACAACGACTCAAGTGCCTTGAAACTCCCCATGAACTTGACTGATCATCAATGGCCCGTGCGTCGGCACTTGGACCGAGTCGGATCCACTGCAGGATCCCTGGCGAGGTGGGGAGCTTCAGCCACGGTGGCTTGACACTCTGTCCTACACCACGACGACATCATCGGCTTAAGACACCCTGTTCTACCGGCCGCTGATCGCGAAGCATTCAAATCACACCCAGAAGCCCGCCAGGACCAGACTCGAAAATCACACCGACGACACATACAAGATGGCGAGGTTATCAGCGGGACCCTTCCAGGCGCCGAGCGCAACCCCCGAGCGCGGCGCTGCCGAGCTCACGCAGCTCCTGCGCCGCCTCGACCAGAACATCCTGCACGCCGACCACGATCACGAGAGGAGGTTACGGGCGAGCGAGTTTGAGCGTGCGAGACTGAACACAGTATGTTCCTCTGCCTTCTTCACCCTCTCCTCTTTACCATGGCCACCGTGGGCCTACCGGTTCGAATGAGGTTGCTGACTAGACCACTACAGAACCTGGAATACGCCCGAAGCCTTCTCACCCGCGTCGAGCAAGAGGCGCTGCAAGTAAACCAGCTCTCACGGAGGCAGGAGATGCAAGCAGACCTGAACCGCAAGCGCGAGCTGTTGGAGAGGTTGGTGGATAGGATGCACGACCTGGAACAGGTACGTTTTGCCCGCTGAGGACAGCTTCATCACAAGATGCTAACGCAACGCCGACAGCTCCACGAAGACGACGACCAAAACTCCTCCGACGGCGAAGACATCCTCGCGGAAATCATCCCGACCCCCAGCGAGAGCATGGACTCGCGCTCGACCGACATACCCACCGAGGACACGGGCGACCAGGACGACGACGAGGACGAGATGCCCGACCTCCCGCCGCCGGTATCCGCCGCCGCCTCGCAATCAACACCAGCAGCCCCAGCGGCGACAGAAACGCCAGCTCCATCGACGCAAAGCCCCGACGCAGGCACGACCACGACGCAGACCCTCCGCGCCCGCGGGCCCGTCCGCCCTCCGTCCCCGACCTCGACGAGCACGGCGACGGCCCGCGCCGCGCTCTTCGCGAACCGGCGCAACACGCTAAAGTCCTCGCCGGCGGGCGCCACGGGCTCGACGGCGACGGCCGAGGCGATCCTGGACCACCAGCGCGCGGAGCAGGACGCGCTCTCCGAGTCGATCCTCAAGATGGCGGGGGCGCTCAAGGCCAGCTCGCAGCGCTTCTCGAGCACCCTCGAGCAGGACAAGAACGTGCTCTCCCGGGCCGGCGAGGGCATGGAGAAGACGGAGCGCGGCATGGAGGCCGCGTATAGCCGGATGGGCACGCTTAGGAAGATGACGGAGGGGAAGGGCTGGTGGGGCCGCATAATTCTGTACGCATGGGTTTACGGGCTCATGGCCGCTCTGTGCTTTCTGGTCTTCTTCATGCCCAAACTGAGGTTTTGAGGATCGGGCTGAGGTTTGGGTGTCTGGCGGATACTTAAACAAAACATCGTTTGGGCGTTTGGTGGGCTTTGGGTGGGGGGGAAATCGGTATTCGGGCATCTGCATCAGCGTCGTTCAAGAACGAGAACTTGTTTTTTCTAAGAAATGAAAGCAACTCTCTGGGTACTTATTTGTATATATCTGCCTTTGGCCTTTGGCATCTTTGAACCGAGATGACAACCAAAACCGCCGTCGTACCCATCTACCCAGCGATATCTGCCTCAAACATAAGAAGCAGATGTTCGTAAGAACCAAGTCTCTCCCCTCGTAAGCAGTAGAGGTAAGTCCAAAGACCAAAATATTCCTCGGTCAAATCACTCACTCTCAGTCTCTCCCTCCTCCCCCTTCTTTCCCTCATCCTGCATGCAGCCTGCTCTCTGGCACTCCACGAAGGTTTCCAGCTTATTTGCAAGGAGTGTGCTGAAAGCTTTGTCAACGATGCTGTCTGCGAGCTCGGCTGGGGCACTGTCTTGGCCGGACGACGACGACGGGGCGACTTCTGAGACCGAAGTGGGAGCCGGCTTGACGAAACCGCTGAGGGCCATCTCGATGCCCGCTCCGTTGTCAAGTTCATCACTTCCGGGAACCGCCGCCTGGACATCTCCATTCTCAGGCACCTCCGAGCGCTCGACCTCTTGAGAGCAGTTCTCTTCAGCGGCACTGTTCGGTCGAATGCCCTGAATGGTGTCGCAGAGTTCTGCGCACTCAAGAGAGACGCACGCTTCGTCGATCGTTTCCTCCAAGATCTCCTTCACGGCCACTTCGATCGCCAGATCGGCGGGAAGCTCGTCGCCGAATAGCTCTGCCCACAGAATCCGGATCTTTCGGTTCCGGCGCACGCACTTGTCGTAGTCCAGGTATCGCAGGTTTCCACCCACCGGCTTGCCTCGTGTCTGCAAGTCCGCGTCAGTGACAGGTTCAAGAGTTGGGGTAGGTGTGTCTGGTCGAAGGACAAAGACCGCTGGCCGGAAGAGGCTTGTACTTACCGGCGGCGAGTAGCTGAAGTGAAACTTCTCCGTGGTGCCGGCCGTGATGACCCTGTCGCGCCACTCATACTTAGTCTTCTTCAAGAAGAAGTCCTTGAAGCGGTCGAACTCGGGCTGAAAAACGTTCGGGGTGGTGCTTGGGCGATCGAGGGCACGCGGGCGCCAGACGCCATCGCCCTTCTTCTGGAACATCTTGACGCCGAACCAATACAGGTGAGGCTTCACGTGGGACTCAAAAAGCTGCCAGGATAGAATAGGTAAGCAAAGGAAATCTGTAGAACGTGGCAGTGAGGTACAAATGGGCCATGTCGAATCATAATCGTCGCACTTACAGAGGCCTCGTACTTCTCGTGGATCGCCCCGTCCTTGTCCTCGATGGTCCGGAACAGCTGGATCTCGTATCGGAAGTAGTACTTGTCGGTGAACACATGATAGAGATCTAGAAACAGAGACAGACCGTTAGTATTCCGCACGGAAGAAAGGATGGGGGCTGTGTCTAACCAGGATTGATCCACGACTCTCCCAGCATGGTGTTGCGAGCCCGGCGTTCCAAATCACGCTGCTTCTGAAGTCGCTCTATCTCCCTCTTTCTGACCGCTCTGAAGTTGTACTCCGACTCGGGCAACTTCTTGTTGTGGGTGCAGGAAAACGTGAACCAGTCGATGTGAAGGATGCGAACTCTTCCCTTCTGGGCAAGTTTAACTGTAGTGGAAAACGGTTAGCTACTTTTTTTCCCTTCCGGATATGAAAAACTGCCCAAGAAAAAAAGTACGTAAGGTCCGAAGAAAATAGCGACGAGTAGGAGAACGGGGCTTGAAGTACTTCTCTGGTGCTTGTGCCTGGACTTGAACTGGTCCTCCGTACAGAGCAGGTGGGTGACGGATTCATCCATGTCGAGTGAGAAGCGACCCTTACGCAGCTCTATCCAGCTCTTGAGCTCCTCGGGCTTGTGGTCATTGGGACCGGCCGTCGCGATGACGAAGTCCTTGAAGATCGCCTTAACCATCTTCTTGAATTAGGAAGTACTATAAGTGAGATAGATGTGAAGATGCTGTACAAATCTGAGTAAATGGCGGAATAGTGCTTGCAAGGTCTCGTCGGCTTGAAGGCACCTTGGGGACTTGACCTCGAGGTCTCAAGGTGTAGTAGATGTAGAAGGAGAGGCAGGCAGGCCTCGAGAAGGTGCTGAGAGGAGGTCTTGAAATAGTCATCGAGCTAAGTACCAAAGAAGAAGGAAAAAGGCCGCTGCAACTCGAGCGGGGAAAGCTCGACCTAGAGAAGGCAAGCAGAAGGAGCCTTCGAGCATGGGGGGTAGGAAAGTGATAGATTTGATTCTGCCATGTTGATGTGGTATTTGCTGAAGGATGGAAATAGATAACAACATTTCAAGCACGAGATGCTGTTTGACATCTCGCTCTTCAGCGTTCTAGGTATTCTTGGCCGCATGGACAGCCAGATACCGATGTGGCAGCCACCGCTTCTCGGTCAGAACGGGCATTTGATGGTCGTCGAAGTCTTCTTGTGCAAAATGGTCAGAAAATGGGTGCAATGTTCTGCAAATTCACGGTGAACATCGGACACAATCCATAATTTGCCTCCAGCTTGAATTTATTTCGGGATTTTGCTTGCTACCCCTCAAAAAATCGCTTTCCCAGTCTACCTGAAGCTTTTCGCGTTCTTCACAAATTCCCTAATCTTCTCCAGGCTCTGCTTGCCGTCCTCCTCAACGCCACTGCTCACGTCCACACCAACAATGCGGTTGCCAAACTCTCCCACAGCCTTGACGGCCTCGAGGACGTTGTCGGGGTTCAAGCCGCCAGCAAGAATGACCTGCAACTCGGGGTCCTTCGCCAGTACATCCTTGACGCTCGACACGTCAAGGAGCTTGCCAGATCCGGCGCCGGAGTCAAGCAGCGGGATGGTGTGGTAGCCGCGAAGGCCGATGCCGATCTGCGTGGGCTTGAAAGCGCGGATGACGGGCACAGGGATTAGGTTTGCCCACTCGATCGGCTCGTTGCCGTGGAGCTGGACAATGTCGAGGTTAAAGCGCTTCTGCTTCTCAAGCACCTCGTCCAGGGGTTGGTTCTGGAAAATACCGGCCAGAAGCGGGCGGGAGCTTGATAGCCTTGAGACAGAGGCTGTGTAATAGTCCGTAGCGGACTTTGTCGGTATCCTCGACTCGGTCTTGGTCGCCGCAGGCTTAAATGAGTGAACTGCCTCTGAGATTGCCGCGGCTGTCTCGTCGGAGATGCAGCGCTTGGCGCCGGGTACCAGGCAGATACCGACAAAGTCTGCACCCGCCCTCACAGCTTCGAGAGCCGCCTCGGGCGTCCGTGTACCGCAGATCTTGACGAACAGGGGCTGGGTCTTGATCGGCTCAGGCTCTGCGTCTGTTCCAGAGCACAGCTCTCTGATAAACTTGGTCGTATCCGGGGCTCTGACGATAGCCTCGCCTACTAGTACCGCGTTCACGCCGTCACTTTTGCAAAGCTGTACGTCTTTATGGCTGTTGATACCGCTCAGTGCGCAGATGATGGTGTTCTCGGGAACCATACTCCTCAACCTGCTTGTCGTTTTCATGTCGACCTCGAAGCTCTCCAGGTTACGGTTGTTGACGCCGATGGCCTTTGATCCCAGCTTCAATGCTGTAGTCATCTCCTCGGCGTTCTGCACCTCAACCAACGGCTCCATTCCCAGAGACACAGAGTACTTGTACAGCCTCTCCAGAAGTTCCGTCTCCAGCATCTTAACGATGAGCAACACCGTATCGGCACCAGCCAGTCGTGCTTCAAGAATCTGGTACTCTTCGAAAATGAACTCCTTGCGAAGTATTGCGGGTCTGTTGGGCATGCCGTTCAGCACTTGTCTGACCGCTCGGAGATCCTCGATGCTGCCCTTGAACCATTCAGGCTCGGTAAGAACCGAGATAACACTGGCACCGGCGAGAGCATACTTGCGCGCCTGGGTGGGGGCGTTGATGTTAATATCGAAGATTCCCTTGGAAGGCGAGGCCCGCTTGATCTCCGCCATTAGAGAGACATCGAAGGGCGTCTGGCGCAAGCGGTCGACGAACGAAATCTGGGGAGGAGCAGCGTTGAGATCGTAAGCAGCCTGGAGGTCTGCCGGCCTTTGCGACGGAATCAGCTTCTGAGCAGCGACAGCCGCTTTCCTGTTGTCGTAGATTTGCTGCAAGATGTTGTTCTTCTTGCTCGGGGCGGGCGCAGCCGCTGCCTTGGAATCGGCACCAGCCGCAGAACCCTTCTGCAGCCTGGCGTTCTCCTCCCAAGTGCCGCCCTGAAGGTGAAGGAAGTTGCGGAGCATAGTGCGGCCGCCATCGGTGAGAATGCTTTCAGGGTGAAACTGGACTCCCTCGATCGTGTACTCCTTGTGTCGGACACCCTGAATAATACCCGGCGATCCATCTTCCGTTGCAACCCAGGACGTGACTTCCAAACAGCTCGGAAGAGTAACACGTGTGCCGGCGAGAGAGTGATACCTCGTGACGGGAACGCCCTGACGGAGACCAGCGTAAACCCCCTTGGCGTCGTGGGTCAGGGGAGACGTCTTGCCGTGAAGCCACTCTCCTGCGGATCCAACCTCGCCTCCGTAAACGTTGAAGATGCATTGCTGACCCATGCAAACACCGAAAATGGGGATCTTGCCGGCAAAGTGCTTGATGGCATCTCGACTAACGCCCGAGTCTGTCTCGGGGTGTCCCGGGCCGGGGCTGATGATCAACTGAGTCGGCTTCTTATCAATCAGCTCAGCAAGCGTAATCTTGTCATTTCTGAAGACGGTAACATTGGCGCCCTCGAGAACAAGATACTGATAGACGTTCCAAGTGAAGGAGTCGTAGTTGTCGATGAGGATCAAGTTGGACGCCGTCGGAATCGGTGGCGATGGGTCCGGATGGTGGGGTGAATGGTCGACGATATCCAGAGACGGCATCTTGAAAACACGCTTCGGCTAATGGGGAAAGAGCCAATTGAGATGTCGAGTTTCTTTCTCCAGCTATTCCTGCGGCCAGAAGTATCGTTCTCTCCCCGGTTGCTGGGAATCTTTAGTGTGAATGAAGTGAGTCAACGGAGCGGTTCGAAATAAAGATGAAAAGGCGGTTGAGTCGAGCCCGCGAAGACACTACAGTAAGTCGGAGCTAAGTTGTTACTGTACTCACACGGGTTATTATGTGGTAAAGTACAGTGCGCATTGGCATCGGAGAGAGCTGCTGCAAGGTACTGGCCACTTGCCCCGCCGCTATCGCAATCCCGGCACCCGGGGCTGCCTATTTTGTCGCGGCTAGCGAGAACGGGCGCTAACGCCAGGAACGGCTAGCCCATTCTGTCGGAAAAACCCAGGAACTGGACGGGATGGGTCCACCTAGTCGCCGTCCAGTGGGAGCTCCCAAAAAAAGTGAGCTCCAGCCAACCACCGTCAGAAAGGCTGCAAAAGCATTCGCGGGTCCAAGTTTCTATAGGCGCGTCTGCTTGCTCTTGCTTTTCGATCTTGCATCCCGGCGCAACACAGCTCATCGCAGCCTCGCCTGATGCAGTCTGGATCCTAACCGCTTTGCCCAATCGACCTCTGCGGCAATGGCGAAAGTGGCAGACAATCTTTACTTTCCTCCTCTGGAGGAATGTCTGAATGGAGACAACATCATAATGTGGGTAGCGCTTCCTTTGTTTTATTGACTTGACGATGTCAAGACAGCTGACGCCTGGAACAGCTCCTGGAAGCTCGTTGCAGCTGCACTAGCCGAGAAAGATGATGCCCGACGAAAGAGCCAAGCTGTCGTGCAGTTTCTACAGAACGATTACGTGCGATCCCTCCTCAAAGACCCCTCGACCGCCTTTGCGCCGCCAAACGACGCCTCCAAGTCCACCTTCGACACGAGGACGGCCGCCATTCATGTAACCCCGACGCCGGATGAGAAGTTTGACATCAAGATTATCAAGGAGGATGCGCAATGGTTGAGCAAGAACGCCAAGGTCAACCTCGTTGCCGCGCTTCGAGCCGTCGTCGTCGAGTTTCAGTCGCGCCCAGCGAGCCACCTCACAGGGCCGCTATCCACGCAAGATGCTGTCAACCTGCAAGAAGCTGCTGGCATCACCAATGTCCAGTCCTCGACCTTGGCGCCGCTTTCTGGCGTAGCGCTGGATGCCGAGACTATTTGGACCGAATTCGAGAAACCGGAGACGAGACGGCAACGAGTTTTCCAAACATACCTCGCCGAGAGACGTTATTTCCTGATGACCGCTTCGCTGGTACATGAAAACCTGCTTTACGGACAGCTTTCAACACAAATTACGGCAGCTGCCGGATCATCAACACCACCCGGACTACTTGCGGCGGACGAGCGCCCCAAATATCTCAATGATCTCCTGACGACGTACCTGGATTATGTCATGGAAGCTGCTGGACGACTTGCGGAAGGTCTTGGGGTGGTGATCGACGACAAGAGCCTGCTGGTAGAGGAACTTGAGATGGACTGGATGCAGACGGTTCTGACTGAAGTTGTCCATGCCTTGTCGGTCGTTTTCCAGTCTGTGGACGGCAACGGCGACACCTTTGCACCGGGCGGAATTGTCGGGCAGTGGTTCTCTTTCATGGATGGCTATGGGTTTTTCAGTGGAATCACGGCGGTAAGTTTGAGAGCCTGCGAGCAACGACGATCCACACAACTGACGCTAGGCAGCCGAACGAGAGCATTGCATCTCTTATCATGCCCCTGAGGTCACTCCTCTCTGCGATTTCGTTTAAGCTACTGAACCCCACCAGGTCTATAGAGTGCTTGATGCAAGATTCACCAGAGTATCGCGGAGATGAGGACCCTTATATCACCTCACCGGCTGTGCTGGAGACGATCCACAACGCTATTCTGGCAGCCGCCAATGCCGACTGCGAAAGTCAAAGTCCGGTCATTTTCGCATGGACAGTCATCGTCCACCGTATGTTTGTATCGCATCATGAGCGCATCGAGAAACGCGACGCCCTGCAAAACCAGCGGTCTCAGGAGACGTTCGAGGCCGGCGTGTTGATAAGACCAACCACAAGCCGTCGTCTGTCTGCGGGTAGTATCGTGTCCCTCGATGGCAAGTCGTTTGACATTTTCCTCACGGGCGCGGGTCTCGACAAAGATATGCAGATCATCGAGCAGCTCGCAGTGGCAGTCACGTCTAATGGGCGTGCCTATGAGGTCGTCTCCGAGATGGCGCTGGCCATTGGCGCTTCTAGCGAGGGCGCCTTCTCGCCTCTTTTGAGCTCAAGGATACGGCTGTCCTATGTCGACTTTCTGAAAGCGACCTACCCGCTCGTCGGATACCAGTCAGATTCGGTGACGTCGCTGCTGTCAGTCTTGTCCGGCGGCCAGCAGTACTGGGATCTGTCGCAGCCTGCACTGGCCCCCGCGGACGATATCCTGGCAAATCTGCTTCAAGACGAGACCGCCTTGGAGTACTACTTCCACCAGGCTCTGAGCCGCTATCCGTTCGAGTTTCTCCCTTTCCTCAATATGTGCCGAGCTCTTGCAAACTGCACAGTTGCCGATGGTCGGTCGGATGTTGTTGTCAATCTTCTTCGCAGAACGCCGACCCTTACCTTCGTTCTCCCAGATGATTACCAACAATACGAGCTGGCCCAAGAGGAAGATAACACCAACACATTCTACCTCCTCGAGGATATTCCGCTGTTCACACCCGCCACGGCTTGGAACCGGAGAACTCGGGTGGACGACGCTTTCAGGATACCAGCAGACACCTACGGACGCTTCGTCACTGACTCGGGACGAGTGGTTCTGATGGAGTACGAGCATTCTGCACTTGCACTGTTGGGCAAGAGGCTGGAAATACAACTCGCACCTGAGACCTACCGCAACGAGCTGGACGGCTTCCAACCGGAAGAAACTGCAGAAACCATCACACTACTGTCAACCCTTCTCCGCGCAGAGGTGATCAAGTCTGAAAAGCAAGGTCTCAGCGGCGAAGACTCGCTCAAATCTGGCCTGGAACTACTGGAAGAAATTGGCAAGCACATCTCAGGCAACAAGGATCTTGTCGCTGTCATTTGCGAGACGATGGACGTCTACATGCAAGATGACAAGGTAACTGAAGGCCAGGGCATCACGGTGCTCAATGCCTGCGTTCAGTTCTTGCACGCCATCTTGCCCTTGTGCCCGACTAGAGTGTGGTCGTACCTGGCTCGTTGCGAGCTCCTCAACTCCGAAGCGCAAGCTGGCAAGCTCGCCAAGATTACTGGCAACCTGGATCTTGTTGGTGACCGCTTTGAAATGTTGCTCTCCGCCGTTCGTCTCTTCTCTAGTCTCATAGACAGCGTCAAAAGCAGCGCCGTCCAGCGCAAGTCGGGCAACAAGCTCGTTGGACGCCAAAAAGTGTCAAATAACGTCTGGCTGGGTGTGGCAGATAAGGTGCTCGGGAAGGTCAGCCTCGCCATCGCGCAAGCTGCGGTGGACGTCTTTGAGACCTCGTCAACCTGGCGGTTTGCATCGGAGTTGCACCGAACGCTGCTCATCCGCCACGTCGTTCCGGTCTTGAATCGCATCATCTCGCATACTTATGGCATGGGTGGCCGGGAGAACTCCGAGACCCTCACGGCATGCTTGGAGCCCGCTGCATCTTACATTATTGACGCATTCCTGTCGCCTTCAACCGGCTCTCTCAGATTCCAACCACTGCTCGCTACTCTGGTCAACGGTCTCCAGATTCCTGATTCGACTCTCTACCAAGACAGATTAGCCTCCGCCCAGGAGCAGCTCATTTCCACTCTGCAATTTACGACGACACTGTTGCGCGTTGCCAATTATCTTGAAAAGTCATCAGCCACGTTCGAGGACCACCTGTTCAAGACGTCGTCAATCTTGGCGAGGCTATGCGCCATCTGCGAGCAGTTCCGACGACCTTCCCTGCTACTCTTGGAGGCGCTGGTCCTCAGCGCAGCTAAAGCCAACGATGACCCTCCATCTCTACTGGGCTACCTTGGCCCCTTGCTGTCTCGATCGTTCATCCAGGTTCTGTCACGACTTGACAAGCCGTTCCTCGTCAGCAAGGATGTGCAAACGACGTGGAAATTCTTTTCCACTATTGTACAAAACCGTCAGACATGGCTCTCGAACTGTTTGCTTACGGGCAAGATTCCCAGAGATGCTCTTAAGGGCGGAAAGAAAGACTCTTCTGCCGCACCAAACTCTGTTCTGGCCACCGCCTTTACGAAGCTGAAGAGGATCAAGGAGCTGGACATTTCCGAAGCGCTCCGTATCCTTGACTTTGTTGCCTCATCTCAAAACCACTGGCCTTGGACAATTTTCACTCTGCAAAAGGATTCTGCCTTCTTGGATTCGTTGCGCCTCTACGTCAAGGATTTGAACAGCTTCGCGGTGACGAGCAAGACCGATGCCGTGAAAGCCGCCATTGATGCAAAGATGGCGGCGTACATTGGCGAGATCTTCGCCATGCAACTGTATCACCTGCGTCAAATGGGCGGAGCGGATACATTCGCCAAAAGTCTGGTTACAGATCTGGATTACTACCTTCGCGATGGTGTCGAGGTCTCCAGTTACAACAATTCTCTCCATACCAACTTTGCGAAGAACTTCACAAGCAAATACCCGGGTGTCTCACTGGAGGTGTTTAAGAGGACTGCTCTGAGGCCTGGCGAGCTTGGCAGAAGTTACTTCTACGACCTCGAGAGCGCGTCGGAGATGTTGAGCTTCGACCCCGGCTGGCACGGTCGTCGGAACAATGGGTTCCGCAACGAGATGGGAATTGCCAACGCCAACCTATCCCTCGTCGACGCGCAGATTGTAAGTTTTCTAGCCAACCCTGACGCTGTTGTTCCTTGCTAACTTCATCTCTCAGTCGTTGTTCCACGCCTGGGAGTACCTGCTACTCGAGCTTAGCAGCTGTCTGCCTGATAACGACACTATCGCCAAGCAGATGCTTCAAGTCGCACAGCAATGTCTCGAGGCCAACCGATCGAACCAGGGCCCGGAGAACATCTTCATGCGGATCGTAGAGGAACGCGCCGACCTGGGTCTTCTGCTTGTCCAGCGCCTTGTCGGTCGTCACATCTCGTCTCACGACGTCAACCAATTGCTGGGAACGCTGTTCACGATCGTCAACGGCGTCGAAGAGCCTTTCAACCCGGACTCTATCTCATACTACCGTACGATGCTCAAGACCATCTACGTCACTTTGCGCGCATTTAGTGCAGCGGAGAAGAAGGGTCTTGGTGCTTCAAAGAACGGCGGGGAAGGATTCTCTGTTGCCCTGACCCAGACTGTTCTGAACCTCCTTGACAACGTGGTTGCGAAGGGTTTCAGAACCCTCGTCACGCTTGTGCACGATAAGGAGGCTGCTGTCGCTCCTGAGGACCTGGCTCTGCTCACTGCCATACTGCAAGCTTGTCTCAGCATGCCCACCATTGACCAGTGCCAAACGCAGGTTCTCAATATCATGGCATCTTACGACGCTATGCACGCAGCGACGTCGCTCTTTTCCTGGGCTGACAAGCTCGCGATCAACGGCGACCCCATCTATGGCGAGCTCAGCTTGCTGTTCCTCCTGGAGCTGTCGACGCTGCCAGCCGTGGCTGAACAAATGGCTTGCGACGGCTTACTCGGCCATCTGACGTCTGCAGGCATCACAAACTTCATGCGACGTGGAAACATTTCACCCTTTTCGGAAGCTGTTGGCCCCCAAAGATGTTACAGCATCTGGGTGAAGGGAGTCCTCCCTCTGTTGCTGAATCTGCTCACGGCACTGGGCGGCACCGTCGCTCCCGAGCTTGCCTACGTCATGAACCAATTCCCCCTTCTCCTGAAGTCAAGCGTCGACCGATTCGAGGCGCCAGGTGCCAGCCGGACGGCGTCAAGAGAAGCGCCTCACTACGTGACGCTTCTGTCTGTATCGGAAGTGCACTCACTTGCGCTGCTGACAAGAGTTATCGCCGCTCTCAGAATCGCCAACAACAGGGACATCCCGGAGATCCAATGGGACGCCGCTTCTCTCTTGGAAAACATCGACTTTTGGCTTTCTAGCCGCAAACTGCTCCGCGACAGGTTGCTGCCCTTGGGCCAGCGCGAGGTGGAGTGGAAGGGCACCAAAACAGGCGCGTCTGGCGACAACGGTCAGCCAGAGAACCTGCTCGAGAGCAAAGTGCTCTCGCAGCTGGAGGCCGTCAGGGATGTATTAAGCGAAGACTTGGAGGAGGCCTAGATGAGACGCAAACTGCAGTAGTCATGATACAAAGGGGGCCTTTTCGGCCAAGGTAACGATCTGGAGGGGTTTCTAAAAGACCACAAAACATGGTTCAGGCGTTGATGTGTAATGGACGAAGGTGTGCATTTCTCTGGCAGCCACTGGATATCATTTCTTGTAGAATTAAACAGCGGATACCCCAGCTCCAGCCGGGAATAGTTGAATCTTTTGGCGCGAACCCTTTCGTTCGGACGACCACGACATCGCGAGCCCGAGCTCGTTGTTTTTCAAGGTGCAGAGTTTTGTCATGTTCTCCCCTCTACATGGTGAGTCCTTAACGAACTACCCGCAAGTGCCATGCCTAACGTCTATCCATCATCTTCAGAACAAATATTGTACAGGAAATCCTCCCCACGGTGCCGGCTTCAACAAGGACACAGCCACTCTGTGTGAAGATGTTTCGTTCGCCCACGGCCACGAATCCACACGGGGTGGTCTCGTATCCCCAAGGGCTTCTTTTTTTCCACTCCAGCTTTTCCCTCTCGGCTAGATAGTATTACACATGCGCGTGCGTGCGCGTCGAGGTACGTGGGTGAAGCCTTCGACCTCCAAAATGTTGCATTTCGTTTCGTATTTTATGTTTTTTTCCAATCCTTCGTAAACCAGGGGCAGGGATATTTACTGGCCCTGCATCTGGGCCGTCATCTGGGCGTTGTGCTCCTGGAAGCGCTCGCTCAGGCGCTGCTGGGAAAACATCTGCTTCTGGATGCAGCGGGTGATGCAGCCGGTCTCGCGGGAGGAGAGGGACTTGGATGTGAAGTCGTCGATGCAGGAGGTGAAGCAGTGGTCGACGAGGTTGCCGAAGAGCTGTTGCGGAAGATGTAAGCGGCGGTTGATTCTCATGAGACGAGACATTGAAGTCCGATTCGACGGAGACGTACGTTCATGAACTCCTTGACCTGGCGCTTCTGCAGTCTCTGCTGGAGCATCTGCTCCTCGGACTTGGTGAGACTGGCGATTGGGAAATGCGTGTTAGCTTGGATATCTCGGATTGGGAGGGATGAGGGCCGGGGGCCATCGCGGGACAAAAACGTACGCCTCCATTTTGGTTTTTTGGGTTGGTCGTAGAGTTGAAAGGACGTCGGGACCGAGCTTGGATGTTTCGCGGGGTGGGCTGGTTTGATGTCGTGGATGGTAAACGAGTTTGGCTTGACGATGACGATGAAATTTCTTTGGGAGGAACCGACTTTCGGGTCCCGGAGTGCAATGCTCTCTCTCCCAGCGATGCGCGTGCCGGAAAGCTTGCTTTCGCTGGGTGCCGCCTGGCCAATCACTTAAAGGTAGGTGGAGCTCTGATAACGATAGGAGTTTATCGGAGGACTTCAAGCTTTGCGCTCGGATTGACGCATACAGCATGGATTCTGATGTCGATGTCATTATATCACGGAGCTTGCTCTCCTTTCACATGTAATCCTCCCCAACAGAATTGTTGAA
This sequence comes from Colletotrichum sojae, assembly GCA_014235955.1. Lineage (NCBI taxonomy): Eukaryota > Fungi > Ascomycota > Sordariomycetes > Glomerellales > Glomerellaceae > Colletotrichum > Colletotrichum sojae. The sequence goes on from WIGN01000410.1 coordinate 24,520, forward strand.
CAGTACTGCCCCCAGTCTTTACCCATATCAACTATTCCTTTTTGAAAGATATCTCTACTACTCTCTACATGTGGGGCCTGCTTCGGACTTCCTTCATTTACTCTTTCACTGTTACTAGGTAACATCAATACACTATTGTTATTGTCTATGGCTCTGGTCCGTCGCTTGTCCATCACATCCGCCCATTAGTCCCGCCTGTCGCTCTTGCCCGTTGCTCTTGCTCGTCGCTGTCGTCACTGTTGTGTCTGTTGTAATTGTGTGTCGAGAAACTCTTCCGTCGGCTTAACTAAGCTGCTGCTTCGAACGGGAACATTTGGCCCGTGCTCTCGAATGGCCAGCTTCCTCAACCAACAACAGCCCGAGAGAAACTCCTCACCACCATCCATCTCGCCGTCCACAGCTGACACCAGCTGTCCGCCCTCAACGCTACCCATTACAGCTAAGTGAGTAGCTATCTCGATTAAGCACATCTAGAGAAGACGCTCAGCTGCGCTTCTTTCTCGATCGCCCCCATGAGTGCCCGAGGCGGAGGCGGAAGCCGACCAGCTCCTCGAGGCCGCCCCAACAAGGTGTCGAAGCCTGCCCCCGGCGGCCTTAAGCGGGATTCGCAGGCGCAGCTTGCCCGCAATAACGCCGCTCGCCAACCCGCCCTTGACCAGCTGCAGCAGCTCGCCCACGATGCGGAGGCCGAGGCCGATCACGAGGATGACGACGAGATGACTGGTCCCTCACTGGGCTCCCACCACCAGCAGCATCACCAGCATCATACACACCATCCCTTCGAAATTACCGCCGCGGACATATTAGCTGGCGGGCCTCCGAATCCGGTCCCCAGTGCCGACCCCGACATCCACCCCGATCTACATGGTTTGCCGGCACAGTTTGCAATGGAAGCTCCGATGGGCGCCCATGGCCACGGTGGCTCCGGCGGCGTGCCCGGCGGCGTCGACGTGTCTGGGTCTGCCGAAGATGTTGCCATCCAAAGCGGCTATAGTGATCTCGCCATTGACAGTGCTCTGGCCAAGAGGCTGTCAAGCAACCAAGGCCAACGACTCGCGGTGCAAAGACGCGACGACCAGAGCCTGAACCTGAAGAGGCGGAGTAACGTCGAGGCGCTACTCGCCCACGTCTCGGGACAAGAGGCTCACAGCCCATGCAAGAGTTGTCATAAGGGGTACGGGCCGTGGAACGGCTGTGTTGTCGTCCATGGCCAGATGTGCGGAAGCTGTGCCAACTGCTGGTTTAACGCCAGCGGTTCGCGTTGCTCTTTCCATGGTAAGCAACTGAGGAGGAGTCTCGGAAAAGGCGTGCGGAGAGGTTAAACAACTAACATGCTGCTCCCGCAGAGAACAACGTGCCCCAACATATGCCAGCCATACAGGTACAGGCTATGCCGCAGCTATCCGCCAACGCAAGCTTTGCCGGCACTGCGCCGATGGCTTCCGGCATGGCCCCCGCAGGGCCCGGCGTTTACGGACAGCCGCCGGGCGCCGGACCGTCGGTCGACCAAATGGTCAAGGACGTGTTGAATAGAGCCATGTCAGACGCTCGGCACCCCGACCCCCATGTCAGATTCCAGTATCGGATCGAAACAGCGGCGCGGCAACTCGCACTTGTAACCGCAGAATACGAGGAATTCCTGGGCAGCCAGGGCCAGGGCCAACATCAACCCGATGCCGAGGGCTCCGTTCCGGACGCGGACATGGGAGAGGGCAACAACGGAGCCTGAAATCCTCGTTCTTAACTATCCTCATCGTCCTCCGTCTTTGGATCCGTCCAGGACGTCGTCCTCCGAAGTGTAAATGGCCAGGTGGTCCGACTCTTCGGACGGCTGGCGACTCTGATGAGTCAGTGTCGGTGCGGGATACCGACTCGCAGACCTTCGGTTGCTTTCCCGAACGACTCGTTGGATGACAAAGCTTTTCTACATCATCGTACCACTTTGCATTCGTGGAGTCGACGGCCAGGCGGAGTTACCCGTTCGACTTACTCGGGTCTCCAAACCTCCAAACATTGGCACCTGCTTGGCAGGTCACCGTCCGCGATAGCGAACTGTTGGAGAACGAGCCAACAGGATTAAAACAGCGAATATGACTCCTAGGAGATAGAAGGGGAGCTTGGGATTCCCTGCACAGCACGCAAACAGGCATACAGCCGCGCAGGCAGACAAACAGTAAAAGCATAACAGGCAGAAATAAACAGGTGATAATAATTATATGGTTGGATCGGTTCACCTCGTTACACACGCATACACAACACGACACGAGAGCTGCGATATCAGCTCCTTGGGACGAGGCTGTGGTGGGCTGCACGCACACGGCACATACAAACATACAAGCATACATATAGATTGATACCAGCGGTGGTTTGCCTTTTTCCAATACGACATGATGGTCGCGTCGTGCAAAACATGCAGCCGCAACTTGCTGTGAACCAGATCTTCGGGTGCTGGCTGGCTGGACCTGCCCTGTTGTGACCGTCCGCTGTGTTCACGCGTCTCGGACTCTTGGCTAGCCGCATTTCAGGGCGATTTTGTCTTTGCTCGAACCTGCCTTGGGGGGATGGCCAGGTAAGCGACGGGGATGATGTCCCTTACTCTCTTCCCTCCCGGTCTTTCCCCGTCTGCCTCCGTCTATTCGTCCGATGTCTTTGGTAGGGCCTTTTACCTGCTCGAATATGCCAGAACCCAGCATCACCGCCACCTTTGGCATATTTCGACTTTTGGGTGGTAAAGAAGGGGCAAATTGGCAGATCGCCTTTCTGATGCAACAGCCCAGCTTGCTCAACTAATATGCCTTTCTTCGGACTTCAACCAAAGACATCTGTTCCTCCCCGCAACCCCGTTACACCGGCATCGAGTCAACCTCTCACCTTGCGCCGGACAACTCGAGAAACAACGAAGCCTAAATTGCGATGTTTGTTGGTGCATGCTTTCGCCGGCCCGCGTCCCCCCCCCCAGTCGAACCGTGCTCCGGGGCTCATGTACCAGCTCCCATCCCAAGTAACGAACTATCCCTAATACCATGCACGCAGCCGGGCGAGAAAGCCGAGGGGCGGAAGGAGGCAAACAAAAAGGATGGAAGCATGGGCGCAGGCGAGGGCAAGGAGAGGTTAGGTAGGGGAAGAGACCCGAGAGTTGATATTTTCAGCTCAAGGAGGGGAGGGGTGAAATAGACTCTGCATGTATTCTCCCTTTGCCCCCCTCCTTCTCCAAGTCTGTATCTCCCACTGGGCACTGAGGAGAAAGAGAGCGAGAGGACAGTGTTGACGACTTTTGCCCCCCTTCCGTGGTCATATCAGATGGTTCAAACTTCGGGCTGATCAGCGGCAGCAACTACCAACAACGACTACTAAAAGCAAAGAGAGCAACTTATTCCCGTTGGGAAAGGGTTCCCTCCCCCCCCATCCCCCCCCCATCCCCCCCGCGTGATGATGCAAACTCCGAGGGAATCCGCCCGAGCGGTTGAGCTGGGGATAGCTCGGTTTCGGTCTCCGTCATAGAGTTTTGGTCACTCTTTTTTATACACACAGGTATCGCAGACATCTCCGTCGACCAGCAACAGGAGGCAAAATAAGTAGATCAGGAAAACTGTCGATGCGAACAATTCTAGGTAGTCCAGCCTGGCTTACACGTAATCAGTTTGAAACGGAGGACTGCAGAACCACCCCCACATGTCCCTCCCCTCTTTCAACTCTATCTCATATAAACACCATGGCCGTCGCTCGCCCATTCTTCTTTTGGTACATTCGTATATGTACTCACAGACCTACTTTCCAACTCTGATGCCCATTTTTTCGCCTTTCGTTTCTGCTCAGAGACAGCGGGGATGGGATGGGATGGCGCCGGGTTCAACTTCAAGTTTGTTGGATGTCGGGAAGGGGGAGCATGCGTAAGCACAAGAGATGTCGTTCCAGAAATTCTCCGATCTTCAGTCCTTGGAATCAAAGACGGCCAGGGAGGAAGAGAAAACGTCCAGAAAGATTTCAGATCGATAAAACAGCCAAGACGAAGAAATGAAAGGAGGTGACGTCGACCCGAGAAACGACGTAATTCGGTAACCCTTCATCAACATATAACAAAGTGATGGGAGTGTCACTTTATTCTGCTGTGGATAAGACGGGGGGAGGGGAGGGGGAGCTGCACAGCAGCGATATCCTGCGACACGTTTGAGAGTCCCTTTTCTTCAAGACCACTTCAACGAGATGGGAGGACCACAAGCCACAAGCGAGAAACCTTGGCCGACTCCCCTCACCCCTGCTTCTACCCCTCCGCGCCTTATCCATTCTATCAATCAGTTTTAATATGAACATCAGACGGGACGAAACGATTTCCTCCTACGGAGCAGTACTTACCTAGACAACCAATGCAACTAACACCAAGCAAGTCATCACCGCGCGTCAGAGGAGGGGGGGGCCCCTGCGCCGCAGCAGCAGCGTAGTTTGTAAAACCATAGGGCGTGTGCAGCGAACCAACGCCTGAAGAAAGAGTTGCAAAACCAAGCTACCCTTGTCGAAGATCTTCCGTCTTAATATTCTTCACCACACCACACCCATCCCTACCATCCATTTTCGACTCCTTCATGTTCCCTCGTTCACGGTTGGACGAGAGGAGATAGGGAGGAAAACGACTGCGCCACGACAGCTTACCACAGCGATCTCATGATACGTAGTACGGAAAGCGAGAGGTAATACAAGACTCACATGGAAGCATTACACACCAAGAGACGGATGGCGATGACGACGGCGATGGCAAATATTCTGCCCGTCCCCGCGCCACCGGCCGGCCCTCCCGGCCTCTCCCGCCCGCCACAGGACCGCCGAACTACATGCCCCACCTACACTATGCGATATACTACAGCCAAGAAAACTTGCATCCCCCCTCTCCTCTAATCATCGCCGACGACAGTGCGCCGCGCGGGTGTCTGTGTAATTCTGAAATCCGTGTGTAGGAGAAGAAGCAGGTACGGGCAAAGAGTGATGGAATCAGCCCGTTCGCGCATGCGGCCCGTGGTACATACCTCCCCTCTCCTCCCCGAACATCAAATCGCAAGTTTGCTCGTGCGGTCGTTTAGACAGCTGAGGTACCTAGCTTGCTAGCTATTCGGCAACCCCCCCCCCCCGGCGGGAGCCCTCTACTCTTCCTGTCGCAGCTGGTTCCTCCCTTCAGAAAGACAGAGACAGTGAAAGAGGGGGGAGGAAGAGCCTCCTCCTTAAGCTAATTGCTACTTCAGGCCAAATGCGGGCGCGGGCGTCTTCGGGATTGTAAATCGCAGACACACGCGCACACCCCCCCAACTAATACACAACAAATCCCGAAGGGAAAGAGACAAAAACACGGGAGGCGGGAGGGGTCCAAGACAGGGAGACCCTTGAGTCACTTTCACGTCGACTTGTCGTCAGCGACTCAAAATAATACCTTATTTCCGTGGCGGAGGGGAGGGCCCGGAGCCGGCCGAAGGACGGGAGCGGTCTGGCTTAATCGCCGCGAACGGGTTGTAGGCAGAGACCGGAGGCTGCCACCCGCCTTGCCGCCCTTCATCCCACGGGCGATTATCGTAGATGGCGCTAGGTCGAGACCGGTCGACCTGCCGACTTTGACGATGGTCACTCTTTTTGCAATTAACTGTTCGCTGGGGGTTGACGGTAAGGCAGATCTTCAACAAACTACTCGCTTCTGAGACACCCAGCGCCGTTGCTCAGAGATGCTGGTCGTGCAGAGAGCTAGAGAGCTATGTACCGGCCGCCGCGATATGAGATACATACAGTAGTACAAAGGTGCGCCTGAAGAGCATCCATACCAAGGCGGCGTGACTCGTGGAATAAGGAAGGAGACTTTCGTAATTAAACAGAATATTTAACCACCTTCCGTCCTTCGGGCTCTCTCAAATGCATTCAAGTTCATTGCTTCTTTTCCTCTTACTATCCATCCGTTCAGGGCATCCATCCATCTCTCTGCCTCTCTCTCTCTCTCGCTCTCGCCGTCCGTCCATGGGTTGGCTGGTGGTTTGGGTTGGTTTGGTTGGTTAGGGTTCCCTCTGCTGCCGCGGGCTAGTCTACCGCACTCGACACATCGTGCTTGATACAGTGCTCCTCCCCACATGTTTTCCCCCTCATACCCGAACACGGACCAACAAAGCAGAACCAAAAAGAAGTGTACCGCCTGATCAATGAGGCAATATACTGAGGGGTGGTAGCCGAGGTGTAGGAAGAAAAAATACAGTCGCGTAAGTAAGGGAATCTGGGGAAACCATCGGGTCGCCGTTACGTTGTCGTCGGGGGGAGTGAGAATTTCATGAGCCAGCCTCCCTCGACACTCTCTGGCTTTGGGTCATGCAATTAGAAGTAAAGGGTATTGTTGAAAAAGCGCAAACATTTTTGGGTGTTTAAATCAGACCACACAACCGCAGGTTCTCCTGAATGATGATGTCTGTTTGGCACGTTAGTATGGTCCCCTCGTCTGCCTTCTGGGCTTCCAGTAAACTCACCATTCACTGCTGCCATGACGAAACGGATCTGGGTCGTGTCTGTCGCGCAGGTGAAGTGCGTGTAGATTTGCTTTGTTTCATGCTGGTTCAGGCTGACGAATCGGTTCAGAATGTAGTCGCACGCCGCAGCGTAGTCATCTCCACCCTCGTAGTCGGGGAAGTAGTTCTTCATGGGGCTGACGGGGAGCTTCTCCTTGAAGCGGTCGATCTTGTTGAGGAACAAGATGATGGACGTCTTGATAAACCACCTCGAGTTGCAGATGGAGTCAAAGAGCGTCAGTGCTTCTTGCATACGGTTGACCGTCTCATCCTCGAACAGAAGCTGGTCGTACTCGGAGATGGCGACGAGGAAGAGAATAGTGGTGACGTTCTCGAAGCAGTGGATCCACTTCTTTCGCTCAGAGCGCTGGCCACCGACGTCGAACATTCGGTATGTCAGGTCGCCGATGATGAAGGTGGTTTCCGTGATACCCGTCGTCTTGACACGAGAGCGGAGGACGTCCTGGTCGTTGGGCATGTAATCGGGGGCGGCAATGCGCGCGATGTTATCGAAGTAGCTGCGTTTGTCAGCATCGGCTCACGCCCGCAAAGAGCTGCAAAACTTACTATCTCGCCGAGTCGTTGAGCTGGTATTCGCGAGAGCGCTTGAAGCATTCTTGAACGCCACGGTCCTTCCACAGAGCCTCGATGGCGCTTCCGACTTCGGGAGGGAGGACATCGCCTTCGATCTGAGCGGGTTGCATGAAGATGGTCTGGACGTGGTACTCCATCCGCTGGTCCTCGAGCGGCAGCTCGAGCGACTCCATCGCCTCGAGAATGACGCGCATAGACTGCACCGTGTTGCTGAAAATGATTTCCTTGAACGATTCCCGCTCGTCGCGCGAGTAGCCGCCCTCGTGGATCAGCTTCATCTGCTTGAGGATCGTCGACTTTCCGGATTCACCAGCACCTAGTCAAGGTTAAAAAAAGCAATTCAGGGACGGGTCGACCGGACGCTGTCGCTTCGAGGTGGCAAGGCATCGGCGACCGTTCGGGGGACTTGGGCTTACCCAGAAGAAGCATCTTGATCTCGTTGCGCTGCATCATCTTGTCCCTCTTGAGCTGGTTCTCGATCTCCTCGTTGCGGGCCTTGCCCTCCTTGTCCTCCGTGCTCATTCCACAACCCATCTTGGCGGTCTGGTGTCGTTCGAGCCGACGGTGTTTGAATGAAAAATTGATGAGATTAAAGTGATTGGCGATTCGGTGTCGAATCGTTCTTGATGCGTCGAGAGGGCCTTTGGGATCACAGCTTGTTAGCCAACCATGTCGCGAGTGGGCGAGGTGCCGGCAACAGGCGAGGGAGCGAGGAAGAGAAAGAGAGAGCGGGCGGGCGGGCGGGCGAGAGATGGGCCAAGTGTTTGGAACCGACGGGGCTGGAATGCGAAACGAGCAAGTCGACGGTGCGGCGGACGAGGGCGACAGGCGGTCGAGATGGGGTATCGAGGGAGGGAGGCGGTAGTGGTGCCGGCGTCGAGGTAGGCGGGCTTGTTTCTATTGCGTGGTTCCGCGCTGTCTCTCTTTGCCTGTCTCTGGCGTCTCGTCTCCTCAATCCAATGGCTGTCTCGTGCGTTCGGCGCCAGACACGACAGTCGGGGGGCGTGCGGGCGTGGGTGCGTGTCTCTGTCTCTCTCTTTTCTCTCTCTTTCTCTCTCTCTCTCTCCCCCCTTTCTCTCGGTGCCTGCGTGCAGACAGAAAGGTGCGATGAAAGTAACTTACGGGTTGATCTCGTGATTGATGATGGGATCAATCAACCGACGACGGCTCGAGGAATCGCAGCAAACAGCAAAAGAAAAACACGAGCCGTTGGGCGGACGGTGGGAGGATGGGA
>WIGN01000411.1:0-32863 GCA_014235955.1 Colletotrichum sojae
GATCCTTCCCGTGCACCGGGACCACGATCCGGGGATGCGGTCTGGGGTTCAGTATGTCTCGGGTCCAATGCGGTTCGTGACCGAAGCCGACATGGAGCCGTCGCAACCCAACACCATGTTACCAGGGGTCAGGTACAGAACGACCTCTCACTTTTGGTATTGATAGGCAATGATTGGGAACTTGTATGACGTGTTTTGCTCCGATGTACTTGGCCCAACAGTTACGGCCGAACGTATTGACAGAGTGGTATGATATCAACATGCTGAAGGTATGAACTGGAGGCCCGGGCTCCTCCAATCGGGTGGTGCCAGTTCGAAGAAGACTCCCGATATCTGCCCCCGAGGTCGCTGGCATCTCCATGACTGGACAAAGATTCTGAAGGGCCGAGCTCGAGTTCATGAGATGAGTCACCATGGCTTCAGCCAAGACAAGTCGAATCACGATAGGCTGCGAGGAACCCATTGATATGTCATCCTGTCGAAAGGCAGTCGCACTTTACTCATCATGGGTCCGTTGCTTCATGCGTACGTCGCTTGTAAGTGGAAGGCTCCATCAGACGTTCTTCCTTGAGAACGGTGCGGTCCTGTGATGTAGGAAGGCAGTAGCGCCTGAATAGGCAGCATCTTCTGACCCGACACTCCTGCAGTTCATGTCTATCTGGACATGTTCAATTCGATGCCTGCATCACCTTGCTATCGACTCGGGCTACAGTCGGGCACCATCTGAGATACGGGACAGCCGCATCGTCCATCGGCCGACTCGACCAGACTTTGTGGTGAACGTTTCAAGCGGCCGTTTCTTCAGAGACACCCAGAGCAGTTCACGAGGGCAAGATCAACAAGGATCGTGAGCTGGCTCTTGTCGCAGGATACGAAAACTCCTTCACCGAATTCCGTTCTCTTTGGCTTCCGACTGATTCGGGTATGATCGTCAACAAGAAACAAGGACAACGTCGTTGTCGTCGGGAAACACTTCAACGAACAAGCATTGCGAACAAAAACATGTTTCCCGCCCGTACGCCCCTACCACCTCGGTGCCGGGTCACTCTCCCGTCCACCGCCACACGCAACAACCCCTGCCGCGAGAAAGAATCGTCCAATGGTCTAACACCGAATCCGAGATCGAAAGCCCCGAACCCGCACGTCCCGAGCACTCCATCCCACTCGTCCGCTCGGCAATAAGTGGGAACCCTCTTCCCCTCCTTCTCCTCTCAAGTTCCAACAACGATGAGTAAACCAGGACCGACGAGACACCGAGGGAGCACTCCTTGTTGGGAGAGCGGGGGAGAGCCACGTTGGGCGAGGTTCTAAAACCCCGACAACTGGACCTCAGAAACTTCGGACGAAGATGCCACACCGAGCGGAATGTTTATTCTCTTCGACCCTCCTAAGTCCTGCCAACCCTGCTCTGTCTCTCCTACCCGCTCTTCGTACTCTCGAAATCCCTAAATCCCGGGACCAGGGCTCTCCAATTTACCTCGGGTCGGGGTCTTGGGCCAGTCCGCTTCCGTGTCGACTTATTCCCGCCCGCGGCAGTCCCCTACTTCACCAATCGTCCCTCTCATGTCAAAAAGGGACTGTCAAAACACTTCAGGTTTGTCATGGGAAAGCAACGCACCCTCCCACACGGAGCCACCCGAGCCACATAACAAAACACACAGACGCGCAAAAACACGTTATTCTTGCTGTCGTTCTTTTCTGTTCATCTTTCGCATATTGCGCCACGTTTGGGACGGAGAATCCGGCACGTATCGCTATTCCGTCTCCGCCGAACTGCCGCGCCGAAAGAGAGTCGGCCACGAATCGCGGACCCGAAACCCCCCCTGTCCGTCTGGTCCCCGTCCGTCATCCAGGTGTTTCGTAGCCTGTCCACACAAACTCCTGCGTCAGCCACAGAGACGCTGGCTTCGGTCTCGGCCAAGTCGGCCGCTGCGAACGGCGGGGGGCGCGGGGCTGGGCTGGGCTGGGCTGGGCTGATGTTGGACGGGATTTCCGTATCACCGTGGCCATCCCGTCCCCTGCGCTGTTGTGTGACCGCATCCCCAGAAACATCATCCCCACGTTTATCTCGCCTTTTCGCGCCTATGAGTAAACTCACCCGGCTGTCCCGGGTTGCCTATGAGACATCTCCATCGGGGCGGGTAGGCCGCCTTGGTGTTTGTATCGGCGCCGCATGTTCCCAACGCTTTTCTTCCCGTTTCCTGCTGACCACACACGTAGAAGCCGGAGCGGCATATCAGAGGTCCAAAATAACAACATCATCAACAGCGAAGATAATGTAACATCATGCCACCGCGCAACGAACCTCCTCCGTCCTAAGCGTCGGCGGCAGGTCACAGTGACGTCTGTGTCCCGTCACACTGCTCACTAATCCATGCCACCTTACTTTGGCAGCGTAAACCCTCGCTCCTCCGCCGTCGGTCAAAGAGTTTTCGCATCTCGGCGTGAGTTGTGCAGATCTCCCTAGCTCCCGTCCCCAAATGGGAGACTCTGACCTGGTTCAGAAGACAACGGGCCCCTGGGCTTGGCCTTTCGGTTCTCATCTCGGCAATCTAGGCGGAGTAAAACCACGTATACTGCATGTAGTAATTCGTTGGTAATGATATGTCCAAGCTCTGGGAAGCGGCGGGAGGGCGCTAGGATGCGTCTTGCGCGTAATTCTGAGCCCCCCTCCCCTCGCCTCCGTTTCGTGTTCCCGAATCCCGCTCTGGCCATCCTTGACCCCCTTCTCCGACGCGACCCAAGAGAGTGGTTCGCAACAAAAGTCGGATGAAGATTCCGCGCGAACTGAAAGGGCGATTTAATGGGTGGATGGATGGATGGATGGATGGATGGTAGGGGAGGGGAGGGTATGCGAGGTGAAAGTGGTGTGTCTTCCACCCGTTCCTCGGGAGGTGTTTCTAGATTCAAAGTCCAACAAATTGATCATACGAACCAGACTTTTTTTTCGCAATCCTTCACATGTTAGGACCCAGCACCACCATCCATCACATCCCGCTCACTCCCACTTCCCAGTATCCCCCCTTCACCATCCCCTCCCCCTCCAGCGCAGGCAGGCAGGCAGGTAGGTGTACGCAGACAAGACGTTTCCCGGTGTCACATGGAACGCCCACCCCCCTCCTCCCCGAGAATTATTACCAAGACAAGTACGAGCTTATGCGATTTCGTCCCAACATTGCTTGTTTCCCGCGGAGACAGGACAGATCCCCTACGAGATTCCTGATCAGTGTGTGAGTAGTAAATCACGGGTTCGAATACGAGGGTCGGACTTTGCGCAGTTTCCGCCGTCGTATTGCGCGAACTGGTTGCCAAAGGGGATCACTTCGTCACGGAGTCAACGCGGTGGATGTTCATATGCAATTTGGAGCGTGTCTAGTGTTGTTCAAGACTTTGTTTTTGAGTCAGAAAGCAGTGTAAAATACATTCTCGCTTTCCAAGAAGCGAGAAGCCCCCTCCCCATGTCATGGCCAGCGGCCCAAGGTATCTAGTGTGAGATCCAAAGTAGTCGTGGAAATAAAAAGAACAAGACACTTTCACCGCTGCCTCTTCTGCAAAACGCCGATGCCATTGTGTGTGTGTGTGTGTGTGTGCGCGCTTTCCTTTTCATCAAATCGAGGGATTCGCTTGCTTCGGCAGAGGCGTCCTCTTCCCGTGTGTTTCCCTAATGCAACAGTCGTCAAGTCCGTTATGCGCCGATAAAGCAAAGAGATTGTACAGGCAGGAAACCCCCGGCCACCGCAGTATCGACATGTGCCATATGTCCAATGTGTGTATGAATGAGGGAGAGAGGTTAGAAACAACATATGAAGAAGGGAAGAAAAGTAATATGGGACATTAAAAAGGGAGTGAGGTAGAAAGAGTAAGAACTCATGCAGAGGCGGTCGTGCTGAGACCGTCGACGTTCCAGTTGTTGTTCAGCGTGATGAGCTTGCGCTTGATGCCGTCGCCGATGCGGCAGGTGACTCCCTCTTCGATGGCCATGATGCCGTATCCAATCACCTCGGCGGGCTTGTCCAGGCCCAGCGTGGTGCCGTCGCGGCGGGTAAGGACCGGGATGCCATCGCCGCCGCTCCACAGATAGGAGATGACGGCCGGGTCTTCGGGCGTCACCTGGTCAATGGCAACGATGTTGCCGCTTCCAATGGAATGCGCACTGGCAGCTGCGTTGGAGGCGCCAGCGCCGCTGAGTTCCTCTGGTCTCTGATCCTGGTGCTGCGATCCGGGAGACGAAGACGCCGGCTGCTGGGGTTGCTGCTGCTGTTGTTGTTGTTGTTGTTGAGCCTTTTGGAAGTTGGGGTCGAGGCGTGCAATGCTATCGGCCCAGAGGATGAGGGTGGCGCGGTAAACACCTGCGGGCCACCAGCAAGGGCGGCGGTCTGCGGGCATGGAGCGCAGGAGACGGAGGACTTGGCCGCAGTGGAAGATGGCCTCCTCGCGGTTGTAGACGCAGCGCTTGTGGCGCAGGCTCAACTCCCAGTACGAGCCGTCGAAGCCGTCGCGGCGGGCGAGACGCTCGATCTCGGGGAAGTTGGTCACGGCGTTGAGGGAAATGAGGTGGTAGAGGACCAGGTTGCAGCGGGTGGTGGTGCAGTTGGGATTGCTCTTGGAGAGCGACATGGTGAGCTCGTACCACTTCTGGAGAAGGGCCTGGACTTCTTCCAGACGGAGCATTGTGCTCGCCTTCGTGACGGTGCGCGAAGTTGCGCGACGGGTAGAGAGGACGTCAGAGAAGCAGGAAAGCATCTGCCTCAGGTGGCAGAGGAGTGCCTGCAGAGGGTGCAGCAGGAGACGGAGCTGCAGAGGGGACAGGCTGCCCTGTCGGCGAGACAGGTTGTCGTGTATGAAGTCCTGGAACAGTTCGCAGAGCGAAGGAGTAAGGGAAGGGCTGCTGAGCAGTTGCGGGTTGACGTTGGCGGTGCAGCCGTAGATGTTCTGCACGTTGGCGAACCACTGCTCCGAGTTGGACGAGAGCCAGAGAACCTCGGGACTGGGCAGAGGGCATTGGAGGTCGGTGATGGCCAGCTGCGGCGGCGTGTCGTGGAAGAGACTGAGTTCCTGATCGCACATGACCCAGTTGTAGACGAGCCTGTTCTGCATCTCGCGATGCAACCAAGCGCGCCACTGCAACTCGGTGCTCGTCGTGCTGTTCAGGGTCGGAATCATCGACGGCTGGGGCTCCAGCATACCAGCGTGTCTCAGCATCGAAAGGTACATGCCCCTCTGGCCCATGGCGATGTCCATCAGCCACTTGTCACCGCTCCAAGCACCGAGCAAGGTGAAGAGCAGGGCACAGCGAAGGGCAATCGGGTCGGCCGACAGCTCGACGTCCTTCTCGATAATGTCAAAGAGAGAGATGCGGCACGTTTCCGTGAGGCCGGCAGCGAGGTATCTGGCCTCGGCCATGGGCACATTCGATGCGCCTTGGGCGATCATCAAGAGAACCAGGAGGGTCGACGCCTGGTTGTTGAGGAGCATCTCGTTGGGATCGACGCATCCGGCGACGATGAGAGGGTAGTAGTACTGAAGGCTGCGGACGTAGCTGCGAAGGAAGTATTCGAGGATCTTGGGAGGAGGCAAGACGATGAAGTTGAACTCGCTGGGCGTGGCATAGCCGGTTTTGGAGTATCCGTTGTTGAGGCCGCTCCGGTGGATCTCGAGCGCCTTCTGAAGGAACGACTGCGTGATGGCCAGCATCCGGTCGCGTGTGCGGAAGGTGAGGGGAACAACTGATGCGTCAGACGCATCCCAGTCTACGTTCTCGAGGTACTTCTCCAGAGAACCCCATGTGCCGTCTTCCTTGGACTTCCTCTCCAGGCATTCCAGATGGACGATGGCTGTCCGCGGGCAGGTGCCCGAGTAGATGGGCGGGTTGCAGCGAGCGAGCGGCCACGAGTCCTCGGCAGCGATGACGACTTCGAACTCCGGAATCATAGACTCGCTCATCATGCCCATGGCGGGCTCTACCGGCTTCATTGTGGTGTCGAAGTCGGCAGTGGACATGATGCTCGTGCTGCGGGTGTGGATGGATCCACGCGACGAGGACGTAGTCATGGGTTCCGAAGCGGAGGTCGAAGACATGTCGCTCAGCTCGGTGAAGCTCGGCATCGACATATCAGGGCGCGGGATGGGCATCTGGTTCGGGTACATGTCGAGCTCCAAGGGATACTCGGGCCACACGAGCATGTCCTGGTAGTTTGTGTCGGGGGTAATGAAGTCGTTGTTGAGCTGCATGAACTCGTCGAGGCCGTCGACGCGGCTGTGCGGCGATGGGAACTCGTCGGGGCTGCGATGGGACTGAGGCGGCGAGCTCTTCTTCATGGCGTTCTCGACCATGCGAGGATCCATGGTCGCAATGGGCGATCCCGAGGACATTTTTCCCGGAGAGTCCTGCTTGGGCAAGGTCGGGTCGAGGTCCATGAAGGCAACGGGCTGTGCGGGCTGTGGTGGTTGAGGCATGGTGGGCATCATCTGTTGCTGGAAGGCAGCGCTGGCCTGGGCAGCTCTGACGGCGGCCTTTGATGATCTCCTCGCGAACCTCGCGGCGCAAGGCAGGTTCTTCTCTGCGCATCTCGAGCACGGCACCCTCTTGTCGCAACCCGTCTTTGCGTTGGCGCAGTTCTGGCAAGCAATGGGTGTCCGGCCGGCCACGGTAGGGACACCACCGGGCAGCGGCTCCATGGGGTCTCGTGCCTCATGGTATGTGGAGTGATGTCTTTGGAGAAGATCTCTGTAGGGGTCGATGAGTGAGTGGGAGACTGGCTGTGGCGAGGACCAGGAGGTCCACTTACCTGCGGGCAAAGGAAAGTTGGCAAGCGCTGCATCGATGAGGCTTGACGTTTGTGTCTGTGTATAACAGTCAGTCGCGGCCAGATGTAGGACGACGGCCAGAGCAGGCGGAATGCACATACGGCTAGGGATATGTCTCTCCAGGTGTTCTTTCCTGGTGAAGGACTTCCCGCAGTATGCGCAGAAAACCATTGTCGCAACTGGCTCCGAGAAGTCGATGTGAGATTATTGTCCTATACGAAGATGACCATAAAGCAATGGATACGTGTGCGTGCTATCTAGTTGCTAATGTGTGCGTGTGAAGATACGCTCGTAGTGGTGATGGATGTCGTCGATGATGCGAACAGGTATGCCTGGCTCTTGTTCCAAGTTTCGATTGTAAGAGTCGTCTGGTCCCCGGATGGTATATGAACGGAAGACGAGAGTGAGCGAAGGAGGCCGAGGATTGGAAGCGGCAGATGGTGTTGAACAAGAAGGACCCGAAGGTAATGGTCCTTACAAGACAAGATGCAAGGTTCGGCAAGGCAGAGAGGGCAGTGCCTGGGAGTGAGTGTGGTAATTAGGGTTATGGACGAACTTGCATCCAAGATGTCGCCACGGGTGTTATAAGAGTGGAAGCGAGAAAAGTGATTACGAAGAAAAAAAAAAGAGAAGTAGAGTTCCTTCAGGATTAGACACAAGGCAAGATATGCAGTACGGGTGGACGGTTTTCAAATATATCGCAGAAAGCCAAGTCAAGGGCTTTGAGGAGGAACGGCGTACGGACCAGGTCAGGGCCGGGCGGTGCGTTGCGTTGCGTTGCGTTGCGGTACGGGCAGGACAGGGCAGGGCAGGGCAGGGGAGAAGTGGCAGGGGTTGCATGGGGCCCGTCAGCTCGGCGAATACGGAAGCGGTCTGGGCATGGATGGCATCGGTTCTCTCGCCTTCCCAGCAGCTTGGATGGCCAGGGTAGGAAAATAGTGTGGGTGACGGGCGATGGGATCTGGAAAGGCCGAGGCGGTGCCTGCTTCAGAACGAAAAGCAGAGTGAGCACGCACAGTCTTCAAGGAGGCAAGACAAGACAAATCGAAAATGGTGCTAGCAGCAAAAGAATAGCACATGGTGATGTACAACATGAATCCTTGTACAATGCCACAAGGCTACTTGTTGGTGGCCCGGCACTCACTTGAATGGGGCCCTTGGACGTTTGGTTTCTGGCAACGGCAACGGCACTGGCACTTTGGAAGGGGAGGGGGGGGGGGGGGGGGGGGGGGGGGGGTGTATCCGTACATACACTATGGAACTATGGATACATTGCGAGCTACACTACTACACTACTTAGATACCACACTAGGGGTAGAGTGAGGTGACGGGAGGGGATGGAAGGGAAGGGAAGGGCAAGGGGAAGGGGAAAAGGCAGAAACGGCACCGACATGTGTTCAGCCGCCATGGAACCGGTCTTGGAATCATGGCTGAAGATAGAAATGACGGGTGGAGAGAAGTGGTAATGGGGGTCTGTGTCTGTGGTTGGCGCGCAGCCAGGGCTCTCTGGGCCGGGCTCGGCAGGACGAACAGCATAATAATACGGCCCAAGGTGCTATGCACCACCTACTAGGTAAGTGTGTATTGCTAGGTGCCGAGATGCAACTGATAAGGTGGACGAAAGTGTGTTAAAAAGGGCCATACGCAAGGTACCAACTTGCATTGGACGGTACATTAGTGCGTACGTGCGATGGGATGCGAGTACCGTGGGCATGTATGTGGTGTATGCCGTGCATATTACATACTACCTAGGTACGTTATGGTAGTGTACGGGCAACTCACACACGCACCACACGGCGACAACGAGGACACGGGGCCGGCTAAGGTACGGTACGGGCCACGAGCTTTCGTATTGCGTACATTGGACCTATGCTAGGCAAGCAACCACTTACCATAGTAAGCTAGCTAAGAGATGGGCCAGACATACAAACGTACGGCCAAGACCGGCGGGCGGGGGAACGGTGCGAGGTACCTGAGTACTAGTGCTAGTGTACGGATACAATAGGACTAGGTACCTACATTGGTCGTAGTGTAGAGAAGTCCACCCCGTTCGTGCTGATTAGCCCATTTCAGTAAGCTCTACGTTTGACAGGGGCCGCGGCACCGCGGCGGCGGCGGCGGCGTCGACGACGGGGAGAGAAAGGACGGCGGTGGCCGTCGTGAGGCTTGGTACTGTGATGGAGGGTGGGAGGAACTGGGACTGGTCGGGGAGCGGGGAGTATTGTGTTTCACAATAATCCGAGTAGAGAACTACGTGTACTTGGTGCCTCACTTGTAGTACATTCAAACGTAGCATACACCTACGCGGAGCGGGATTGACTGAGGTGCCAGGGGGTGGGATATCAAACAGAAATGCCAGGGCACAGACGTGAATTGGGATGATCCCGAGGGAATTGCTCGGGTGGGTGGGAAGCCCTGCGGATAGAGTCTGTTTAGGTACAGTTCGCACAGAATTGGACGATAGGACAAGCCAAGGACGGCATCCTTCTATCGACGAACCCAGACACAGGGGGCCACAGAGAGAGACACACACACCCCACGAGGCTTGATCTGGGAGAGAGAAGATGGCCAGAAGAAAGCCGAGCATGAATGACCTTGAACCGTCTGCGGTAAGAGAAAGCGAAAGAGAAAGAGAGACAGATTCAGAAGTTGAGTTGAAAGAGAGACAATATCGGAGGAGGTTTAACTGCTGTTTGTGGATGGGTGGAGACGTACGTAGTGGGCGCTTGCCAACCGAACGAGTACGAAAAGCAAAGTCGAGGCAGCCAAGGAATCTCGTCAGCCATCCTCAAGGGGGTAGGTACTATGTAGCGTAGATAGGATAGTCTGGGGAGACCTGGGGAATGGGCTGTCCACCGCGGACTTCGAGGTCTGGCCAGACCCAAACCCGGCCGAGCATGGATTCCCAGGAGAGCGGGCGGGCCGGGACAACTCTACCCTTTCCGCAGGACAGGTTTACCTACCAAACAAGGTATGCAGTCATGGTGTGAACCCTGTTCTGAGTATGGTAAGGCATGCAAAAACGGGTTTCATGGCACGGAGCAGGTCCTGGACTTCGAGAGGCCATTGGCTCTTGCCATCTGTTTCCACGTCTTCCCTGGCTCTGGCAGTCCTGGCTTGTGCTGAGCGGCATGACGGAGGTATTCCAGGAAAAAAAAAAAGGCAAAAGAGACAGGAGCCATGTCGTCACGGTTCGTGTGAGAGGCTGGGCTGAGACTGTGTGTCTCTGGCGTGAACGAGAGGGTGTGGATGCCCTTGCTTTTGCTCAACCTCACATCACCTTACCTTGCCTTGCCGACGTCGCCTCCACCTCCACCCGCGGGAATGGCGCCGCAATTTCCTAAAACGGACCGCAGACAACACTACACTAAACATGTGTGCGTTTTGTCAACATTGGCCGTTTAAGCCGACGCGTGTAACATAACCATGGTATGGTTGTGGTCTGCGCACCGGCGAGGACGGCATTGCATCTGCAGGTACTTCCACGTCTGCCATATCGACGACATCTTACTCTCTGTTCCTCGAGTCTGAGGCATTAGGCGTAGACGCAGACGTAAACCAAGGTAGGCGCAGCGTAGACGCAGGCGCAGGCGCAGGCGTATGCCTCGAGGCAGCAGTAAAGCACAGCACAGCAGAGCAGACCGCAGGGGCTCGGGCATTGCGGCGGCAAAAGCGATGCGAGATGGGCTCTTGTTCGAGGATCGGTCTCAAAGTCGAGGCGATAAAGACCAGACTGCAGTACTCTTGAGCCAACTTGCATGCGATCGATTGGATACCTAGTTTTAAGTCGATGGGCCGCGATATACGCGGGCTGACATACACGGTGTCGGTTGACCAGGAGTAGTGTTGGTGTGGTAGAAGGAGGTGGCAGCAGCCACGAACGACGAGGTTGCACCAAGCCGTCAGACCTGGCAAGCCAAGTTGAATTATTGAAGGCTGCCAGTCAGAGAACGACATTGATTTGCGCCGTCTAGGAATTAAATGGCCGAGAAGCGAGAAACGAGCGAGCTGGCGATAAACAACTAGAAGCTGTCATTGATGACAAGCGTTGCACATCGCAATCCGCGGGGAGAAAGAAGCGATGAGCTGGCGAGCGAGCTGCAGGGCAAGGACAGGGACAGGGACAGGGACAGGGGGTGCCAGAACCCGTATTTGGGGCAGGCGCTAGTGTGGATTTCGGTCAACGATGGCGGCGCCAAAGGCTGCAAGTTTCGGTGATGGTTCAAACGGTGAACGATCAAGCTGCGGGTGATGATGATCCCTCAGGGGGGAAACGGCGCCGGCTGGTTAGCAAGGTGGGTAGCAGCCACGACGGGGAATAACCAGATACCTACCTAGTAGTGTGGTGCGGAAGAGGATAAGCAAAAGAGGAGAGACAAGAGCAAGAGGTGAGTGATTCGGTGTGTGTGTGTGTGTGTCGATACGGTTGCGCCCTTGGGGTGAGAGATGAGGCGACGATGATGTTGTGCTGTGCTGTGCGTGTTGTGGGAGGGAAGGATGGGTGGATGGATGGATGGGTGGGATTTCGACGTGGGATGCCCTTTGGATACCTGAAAATGGGTACCTGGATACCTTAATTGCGTCGTACTTACATAGGTTCCCTTCCTAGGTAGGCACGTTGCCTTAGTAAGGCAAAGGCAGTTACAGCATGCCGTGCCGAGATGCGCAGCTTCAGCCCGACACCTACAGGCTACCTACAACACAGCGCACCTACCTACCCTACCGATGCCAAGGTTCGGGGTATCGCTCCCCCTCAGCCCAGTGTGGGTGACACTGAAGGAGGGGTGAGATTCCCTTGCTCAGCCCCTCCAAGATGACATAATACACATCGGTTGAAAGTGGGGCACTGTCTTCCCTCGCAACTACACTGTAGGTTCGACACTGGACACCTGGAGCACGTTCCTCCTTTTCCGATCTTGTGGGAATTGTGATCAACCCTACTGAGTAGGTATCTAGGAATTGTAACATTTTCACCCACCCACTGGCCACAGCACTGTAGGTACCACCTACCTTACACAGCACCTTCCTTGTTCATGTCTTCCAGCCTCCCGTCCTTTCCTTCCCGTTCTTCACCTTCCATGCCTTAGGTGTGGCACCCATCACCGACCACCACCACCACCATCACACACACACACACACACACAACCCGGACAACAACACCTACGACGCGCCTTGACATCTGGCCACTCTCACCACCACACGCTCCCCCTCGGAAACACAAGTCCTTCCTCGGAACTTGCTTACCTTATCGCGGTACGCGGAAGCAAACACTGGAAGCCTAAACTGCGGGACAGCTGCCAACGTCAGCCATCAACGGCCTGAGATGAGGATGCACAACGCCATTGAAAGCCACCTTCCCACCAATCCGCAGTTCCACACACACACGCACAAAATCACCCATCCCATACCATGGTAGCTATCGAGAAATGGCTCCTATAGCCTCCTCCACTCGGGATGCCGCCCGCTGGGACTGGGCGATATGCAAGCGCGAGGTGAATCATCATCTCGGTCAGATCTGGATCGTGGAGCCTGGGGGCCTCCCTCGAGTGAGAGTCCCTCCGCTTCTCGCTTCTCGGTCGCCTAACTCGGTCTTGCAGCCACAGTGTCGACGCACCGAGTCGTGTCCGCTCCCTTCTCCACAGTACGCACCCCGCGCTGCTTGCCTTACTTGTTGGCTCAACCCAACTTTCCTTCCCTTCCTTCACAACTGGAACGACAACACAGCAGATATCCCTGCGGGCGAAATTGAAATTGCGGGAGGAAGAGAAAAAGCAACTTCAGAGACACCTAGGGCGGACGAACTGCAACATTGACCATTGACCTCGGGTCCGAGTCGCATCTTCATCTTCCCCTTTGACCGTTTGGCGCAAGTCGACTTGTCATCGCTTCAAGACGAATACACTACAAAAAAGCAACCAGATTGGGACTTCAGAAGTGTCGATGCGCGCAAATCAAGCCGCACCAATTATCCGCAGCCACCGTCCGCTAAAAATAAGCTCCTTGCGATAAACGTCGCTAAGCTGGTCTCGTTGGCGCGCTCCTGCATCGCTCCCGGCCTCCATGCGCCTATCCCTTGCCAAGACAAAAGGTAAACTACTCTGTGCCACCAGGCAAGGCGGCAGCGGCAGGCTCATCTAGTGTACGGTGTACCTATATGTGTGCGCCGCCTCTGGCGGTTAGCGTCAGCCAAGAGTTGCCCGTTGAAATCGCCATACGCATCTTTCAATTTCAAGCACTCGTAACTGCAATGGCTACTCGGGACGGTCCTACATAGGTGGGCTGGACCCCTATGGCAGCAATGTCGTTGTACCACGATCCAGCTGTCCATCCATCGCACGACGAGGTCGACGTGAAGTGGCAGTTGGATGCCGCACTCCACTGATCCGCCCATGGGGGTCCTAGCAGCGTCGGGGCCACCCTCCTGAACGAGACCCCTGACCCTGGCCACGGCACACAGGGACCTCCATGCCAGTCTCGGCGCCTCTTGAGAGAGATTTGTCTCTCCAACCCACGACTGACCGACCGAGCGGGCGAATCACACCTCGACGGACGGCAGGCATTTTCCCAGAGACGTTATTCTCCGTACGGGCTAGTTCCACAGCCACGCAGCTCACGGACTCACCACTGGCTGCATCACCTTCTTCTTCGCGCCGTTCCAAGAGAAGCGCTTGTACCAGACCGCGAAGGCCTACGTACCGCAGCTCAGACTCCCGCGCAACGAACGAACGTAACGGGACGAAGAACTCAGAAGCCCACGAGATGCCGAACGGTGACTCGGCAAGATCTCAAGGTGCAACCTCAATTTCCAATCTCGATGCCGGCCGGGAGAACCGGGACCGCCCTGGCAATCGGTTGATCGCCAGCCTCCTTGGGCTCGTACAACCACGCGGTCCGCCTAACAGCCAGTCAGTTCCTGGATGATTTACGCTCGTGCTGACGTCCCTTCAATCGTTTGACTTGAAGGGCTGCTTCCAACGACAGGTTCCTATTTTCGGCATCTCGCGCGTGGTGGGATGATGCGAGCTTTCGACGACGGAGCACGAAACTTCGACTCTTTGTCAGGCTCCGTTTCAGCATCACCTGGGATTGTAGCATGCAGCTTTTTCCAAGCCGCACCCAGATCTATGCCGTCGTCCGCTGATCGCAGTTCTTGGCCGTCAACAACAACTGCCGTGTTCTTCATCCGTTGTTCGGGGCCGCTCCGTCTTCGATACGGCCAGGCTGCTATGCTGCTCGCTCGACCTGTATGCATCTCGATGGAGGAAGCAAATGTCCCCGAGCCCTCTGAACTCTGGGATCCGAGGAAGCCAAGCCCTTCGCCTCACCCGCATTACGCGCATCGGTCATCGCGGAGATGATCTCTTTCGCACTCGCAGTCCCCTCGCGTTCCCGAGCCTGAAAGATTTCATCTAGTCATTGACAGCCATTATCATGTTGCACACGATGGTCTATGCAGGGCTCTTTTCGTCGCATATATTTTTTCTGCCCGACTGGCCCCGTGCCAGAATGACTTAGTCGTGCTACAACCCGCCGATCCGGCCACCGAGTCGCGATCTGCTCATTCGCATTACAATGTGTTCGGCATCCGGCACCGACCGAGTCCACTTGGGAATCTCGAGATGACCCGCCGGTAGCAAAGTCACGCGGCCCGGGGGTCTATCTTAGCCGCGGCCTACGAACGGGAACTTGTGTGTCCTGACGCCTAGTCATCGCCGGCACCGATCTGCAGTCCGTTACATCAACCAGATCAGCGACCGCCGTCTCTCCGTCTTCGTATATCGAAGCCGTTGGGGGCCGGCGACGCCTTTGTCTGTGGAGCCTCAGATTGTAGCGTCAAGCGGGTGAAAATTGTGCGTCTCCCAGCCACACCATGCATCCACTTAGAGAGCGAACGACGGTTCGCCGTCAAGCCGCCCGCCGGGCGTGTCAGGTTACGATCAACGCATGCTAATTGCTTCGTCGACTGCTCGAGCCTCTGGCTACTGCACTTCTCCTCTAGCGGTGGCGCCTCACCATCTCCTAACCGACGCTTTCGGTTTCTCGGCTTTGCTTGGCCGCGTGGGCGAGCCGAGCTCCCCAAGCACTATTGCAACCCCAGACTAGATACCCAAAAAGGAAATCAGAATCGTTTGTGACGGAAGAAAGCTCAGACTTTTTTTTCCTGTTTGTGTCAGTCGCCTTCCTATACTAGACAGCTCGACACCATCACGCTGTTGGCAGGGCAGCAGACAGTCGTGACAGCCGCCACTGTCATTGTCTGGAGTTGCGAGCACGACACGGCCAGCAGTCCGTACCAGGCAATCGAAAGAGACAACGAAACACCTTGGACGTTGTAAGAGGCTGTGCTCCCTACCTGGCCTTCCTAGCATGGGAATAATGCGAAAAACACGAAGAGGGCACGGGTCAGATGCGACCATGCGGAAACATCAGTTGAAACGAAACAACACACAGTCAGCCTGGTCGACAGGCCGCCAACCGGCAGCATCCCGCTACAGGTTGCGAAAGTGTACGTACGAATACGCGGGCGGGCTCGCCTGCTGTTGCCGTAATTGTCTTCTGCACGAGTCGAAAACCTCACTGACGATGTCGTCTGGACGCTGTCAGCTCTCGACCGGCGACTTCAGCTCACCATGCATGGAGGAAGTACTTTGGTCAGATCTACTGCACCGCCGATGGGACAATCGATCAGCAAAACGCTCCCGCGTGCTGAGCTCCTGCAGGAAGACGATCGAGAGTGCCGGGACCTACAGTAGTAGAAAGAATCCTAAACAACGGGCTGAAATCTGCCCGTCAAGGCTCAGCTTACCTCTGGGCTAGCCATGCGTCGTACTACATAGTATAGTGAAGGAAGATTCAGAGAGGGACCTACGAACTCTGCTGTCCCAGAGGCTGCGGGTAATTTTTTGCCTTTGTTGGATCACGATACGCTCTCACGCCAAACGGGCAGCGGGCGTACTCGGGCTGGTAATTTTCAGGGTTGGCCCCTCAAAAGGTTGACAGCGACGAAGTGTGTGCCCTTTTCTGACGTCTCCATGCGAGTGCGGGAACAAGGGCGCGGCACCAGGAAGACAGCCTGCCATCCCAAGACACGACAGTGCTGCCATCAGCGGCAGCACATGATACGGTGGCGACAAAATCTTGAGGGGAAATTCCTATTGGAGTAATGTCAAGGAGAAACCTGACGCCATAACTTACTCTTGACTCCTGTCAAGGTCTATTATCAAACAAGACAGGTCGTGACAGTGTCTTGTGTGTGACAACCGACACCTGCGCCGGTCGGCCGAGGTCTTGCGAGTTGCGACTATTGCCGCGTCCGCCGGGCTGATCGCATCGCTGGCAAGAGTAACTGGGCAAATTGGATGGTCTGACCAGACAAGCTCAACCTCCCGCCGGGGGTTAATACCGAGGCCCGCATTACCGGGAATCCTGAGATATCCGCCTCGCATTCCCGAGACCTGCGTGCGTAGGTCTCGGCGGGACAGCCTCCTACTCGCCCGTTCCTCGGTGAGACAGCCCTCCCGCCCGTCGCCCCGCTGTCTTGGGCTGACCACCTCGGTCGGCCATGCAGAATAAGCAATGACGACAGTGGTGTTTTTCCGGGCCAAGCAGAATGCTAGGATTGCAAGCCCTTTTGTCGCGAGTGTGCGTTGTCTGGATAACAAAGCCTCGTTGGGGCGGCTATTGTGCTACTGTGGAGGCTTCTGGACATCCTCGTAGATTTGAGGATTTTTGAGGATTTTGAGGATGTAGCCCAATGCCTCATTTGGGGCAATAGGTCTCTTTCGGAACCATGTTGGACGGAATGCCTCTTGTCCGAGCTGCCAGCCCACTTGACCGCAGCAACTCAGCATATGTTCCTCTCCATGGAATGGCGTGGCCCTTGGAGGAGCCCATCCTTCGCTCGAAGGTTGTGGTATCCTCGTCTAGTTCCGCGTGGGGGTACACGATCGGAATAACCATCCAACAAGGGAGGAAACCATCCGTCTGACAAGCTGGGCATGGTACAGCCGTACGTAGTGTAAGGCAGTATCCATTCGGAAGTCCCCTTCCTTTCAAACGAAGGATTTGGGTTGATGTAATCGACCTGGCTTACATCCCTTCTCTCGTCCGGATTGTTCAGCTCGGTCTCGGTCTCTATTCGCATTGCGAAGGGGTCTTCTCGCTCGGTCGACGCGCAGGATCCCAAGAAGACAAAGTCCCTCGCATGCAGGGCACAACGGTGGAGGTATGGCCAAGCGCGCGGCGTTCTGCAAGGTGTTGTCGCTCGGCCGAGGCCGGCATCGTGCAACCAGGCGCCACACCTTGAGTGACCCCCCCAAGATATGCACGTCAATACGAGCAGGAAATGGTACCCCGCTGGTCGGTCGACTGGATCAGGTTCGTTGCAGTACGGCAGCTTACCCCGGTTTGGGCTTTCAGCTTCCATTCCAGCCCCGTGGGACGTCGTCGATCAACATCGATGGAGCGAGCCATCGTAGTCGAGGCTTCGCTGTGGTATCACTCGACGCGTAATTCTCGACGAGACACGGCTCCTAGCCGAGAGCTCGAGGTCTGTTCCATCTGTCAGCTGTTTTTCTGCCCGACGCCAGAACCCACGCCAGAACCATCAACGTCATGGCGACGATGAACAGATGCGAGTGCATCGGCGGCGCAACACACTGATGTGCTGTTGTCCGAGCGACGAAGACGATGCGTCCTCGTGCGACAAGGCTGAACGCACAATTCTGCCTTGTCCTGTCCTCCCCAGAGCTTCGATGTCAGTGCGAGTGCCGGGCTGCCAAAGAACCGCTGGTCTGACTGACATTGGTACGACGTCTGGTTGATGGTTCGATTTACAACCGACATTCTCCCAACCCGGTTGCGAGGCTGTCTCCAGATGCCCGAAGTAACCGAGCAGCCTGAACGATTCATGTCTTCCAAGCAAGGCTGGAAGATCAAAGGGATGTGCCCGATCCTGGCCGGCGACACTTTTGAGAATGGAGAATTCTTCGGCGCTGCAAGAAGACGAAAACAGAAAAGACTACAGGAGTAGTTCCAGAGTCTGTAGATCAAGGGATAACTTTGGCCGGTCGATTTGGTTTTGGGGTTGTCCGTGTTAGCTCATCGTTCCCCCGGACGACGGAGTTGGCATCTTCGGACCCCCAACTAAGGGTCGTTGCGCCGTTGCGGCACACCACACCCCTTGCACCGGCGCCACAGCGACGAAGGGCAGAGGCAGTCAATCGTCCGTTCGGACCTGACTTGGGACACCCAACAGCAAGCAGCCAGCAGCAAAGGAAGACGTCCGATAGATTGGCGACCGCAACACGACGGCCGATCACCCCAAAGATTGGATCTCCTCTGTGCATCCTCCGGTGACCGATACCGCCCTTCGCCCCTCCCCAGTTCGATTCTGCGCAGTCGTTCATGCAGAGAACGAAGTTCGTCCGTTCGGCTCTCCCTGCCTCTCAGCTGTCAGCCTCGCCCTAGCCTGAAAGGCTCCGATGTTACAGTGGCGACAGTCGGGATGCGACGTCCGGCCTACAACCAGACCAAGGAGCAAGAGGTTCTTCCACCGCAGGCAAGACAGCGGGACAGGGTACTCCGCGGCGGGAACCACGTCTGTGGCGCCCGATTAAGCAGAATGTCCGCTTAGAGAAAGACGGAAAGAGCGAGGAAAAAGAAACGGCCAAAGGTCGCGGATGCTGCTCTCTCAGCCAGCTCGCCGACAAGGCGAGCCGGGCCAGTGGCGTCTCGATAAAGTGCTGATCGTCGGGGTTTGAAGCGCGGTAAAGTAGCCGCAGTGCCGGCGACGGCCCCTTTCCGACCAGGATGGGTTTGGCGCCGTCTTCCGGGCGGACATCACATCATGCGGGCATGCGACGACCGACCAGTGTCTTCGTCTCGTCCTCGACTCCTCCGTAAAGAGGAATCGAATCAGGGTCGGCGTACAGGACGGCAGTCACCGCCGTTCGTAGGATGGGACGACTAGGAGGGGAATCTCCCTCCCCTTTCTTCAGACTGCTAGATCCATCTGGGATTGGTCGGTGCTGTATTAAGTCGTTCTATCTTCATCGGCGGACCGGTCAGGTTGGGGCCGTTTGACGGAGGTCGGCGAAGCTAAGCAGCGACAATGTCCGACCTCCGACTCCTTTTCTTTTCGCCCCATGTTTACATGAGATGTCCGGAACTTCTCGCGCGGCGAGTTACCTGGGAACTGAGTCAAATATCGAGTTGCATTGCATCGTGCAAGGTAGATTTCGGCCGTTTGTTCCCTGGCGGAAACCGGGGTATGGGGCGGACTGGACGTCTGCCGTCCTGTTGATCATGTCGTCTTGACATGTCCGGATGTTTGCCGCCAAGCTTCAAGGCCATCTACCAAAGTTTTCAAATCTCCTTTCATTGTTCCTCTTGGGTTGTCTCTCCTGGAGTCCGCCGCCCGGGTGCCAGCTCGCGTCTTCGTGCCCGAGAAAATTTGATGCATTTAATTTATGCCCTGTAAGCCGGGCGCTTTGTGTCCGTAGGTCGTCACAACATCTTAACCCGAAAGAGAAACTCTTTAGGTGGAGCAGGAGTCTCATCACACCATGCGGGATCATGATCCATGAGCGTGCTTTCCTCGTGTCAGAGGAAGGCAGGATCATTTTGGGCGCTGCTTGCTCCGCCATCTCGCCTGATGCTCTCGTTCCGTACTTTTTTGTTTCTCCTTCCCATTGACATACCACAACCTTCTCGCGGTCTCGGCCTGCCTCCGGGGAACTGTAGAACCCTTGCTTCTCCGGGACTTGATTTCTTGCCAATGCCCTTTCCCCCTGGTCCCATTTTGCCAATCCTCGTTCCTGCTGCTGATCACCTCCGGTCCCTTGAGAGGGGGCTGTTCGAGGGGAACGCCCGAAAGGTTAGTCCAGGAGTGCGATATTAATGAATAAGGAAGTGAGGCTTGGCTTCTTCGGCTAGGTGAGGCAGAAAGGTACCGGCGCGGCGCTCCGGAGGTTGCGTGTGTGCGCCATGCCACATCCATGTGGGTTTCGTGTGAGAAGGCCATGCTGCATGTTTGACGACTGCGGTTTAGCCGCAAAAGTTGCCTGTCTCTCTCTCCTTGCCATTGTTGTGGCACTCTCGTTTCAACCTCGCAGCAAGTCGGGTTGACAAACCACCACTTACACGCCGGGTGCAATGGCATGGCGAGAGTCCGATGAGAAGATGGATGTTTTCGGGTCTTTTTCCCCCTCTCTCTCTGTCAAGATCCTTGGAAGATATCATGAGAAAAGTAAGCACCGCGCGTCCTACTCGGTGTCCAGGTTGCATTTCTCACTTACACCGGTACCCGGGGTGTGTTTGAGATGTCTCTATTATTTTCATCCCGTCCGGTAGTTGCGCGTCTTGGCGTGGGGAACGCGTCTCTTCCCTTTCGTGTATGTACGTGTGTGCCAGGTGCTCGGTTATGTTTGAGCAAGTCCGGACCCGAACGATTTTGTTTCCTGTTGCGCTTGATCTATTCTCGTATGTTAATTTTGTTGTTTGCGGTGCCGGGTTGACGCGGGGGTGGTTGATGAAACGCACGGCCTAGGACCTGTCAACCGTCGATCAGTGTCCCACGGATCACCGAACATCAGGACAAAATTTTTGTTCGGATGGCAGGCCTAGCTCCGGGGTCTCCTTCGTTCTCTTTCTCTCTCTCTTGTAATTTGCTTGGTTCTGGTTCTCTGAATCGGCACACCCCTCCTGGGACTCTCTCTTTGGTCCACCCGGTTCTTGTTCGTGTTGTCTCTCCTGATGGGATGGTTTGTCCGGCATCTCGTCCTCTTTCTCATCTTACTATCCTTCCGGCTAAGTCTTCACATCCCTACCACGGCAATCTCCGCCCAGACAGAGAGAAAGACAGTCAGTCAGTACCACGCTGCAAGCGGGGGAAGAGAGAGCCTTACGCAAGAGCGACGTCAACCTGAGACCCTCCAGATGGCGGACAAGACTTTCGTCCTCCCCCCCACGATACTCGGGCGAGAAGAACGCGTACACGGGTGCTTACAGACTCTCTACAAGTGACTGAATAGAGAGAAGAAAGTATTCAGAAGAGAAAGGTGGTGGTGCGCCCACTGATGCCAGTTGACAACAGCCAGTCGCCGCGAGGTGCACTTGCAGCTCTGAAACGCAGACGTGAACGCCTCAGGAGGCTTCCTCCCACACCCACTTCTTGTTTTCCCCCTCTCTATCAGGTGCTCTCAGCTGTCGCCTCCATCCAGGCCCGTTGACCAGACGAAATAAGGATCTCCCTCCGGAGCCGAACGGATAGAACGGTCGAGTACGTGAGGTGGCTCCTTCGTGATCTCGATGGGCCGCGCGGACGGGACTTCGCGGGCACGACAGGAGTATCTCGTGTCCCGTTTGTTTCTGGGAGAAGCGACACGACACGTTGAGGTCTGGATAATTCCGCGGGTATATGGGTAGAGAAAGAGGGGTAAAGCAGGAGGCAGTGCTAAGAGACGAAGTCGCCAATGCAAGTTTGGAACCAACTTTCGAGTCGCTAGCAACTCGCGAACGAATAGGAGAGGGGAGATGGGAAGTAGGAAAAAAAGTGTTCCAATGGGGCGTCAAGAAACTGGTAGTACGGTGAGTCGGTGATCTTTACCTCTTCCCCCTCCTTCTCGTACCTTTTCTTTCTTGGCGGTTCTTGTTCTCTTTGTTTTGCCTGTATTTTTGTGATGTTGTCAGGGGTTTCCTTCCTTCCATCCCGTCTCTCGACCAGGGTGTGTGGGAAAGAGATGATGAGAAAACCCATCTCGGTCATCGGGCGAGGTGTTGTTGACCGAGGGCGTGGGGCCGGCCGGGGGGGCAGGCCGATATAATCCTCGCTAGCTAGTCCCGTCCCTTCGAGTCCGTCGTCACATCGGACGGGGGTGTGGGCTGGTTAGACGGACGATGGGACAAGATCGTCCGGACTGTGACGGATCTTTGTGCGACACCCCCCTCCCCTCCCCTTCCCTTCCTCACCGCCTGCAGCATTTTGGTCGTCCTTGGTGTACCTTCCCTCTCTGTTTCTGTCCTGCCCAGATCGCCCCGGATTCCTCCGCTTCCCTCCATGGCTCCTTTTTTCTTCTTCTGGCTTCGTCTATATATCTCCCGCTCGTCTCCCCTCATCGTGGTCGTCTGTCCCACCGACCTCGACGCCACGCCTCACGCCATCACCTCTTCCTGGGTCGTCAAGTGCGCCTTTGACCGGATGAGGGTTAAGAGCTTTGATGACCTCGTGCGAGAGAGAGACAATGTCGCCGGTCGACAGCCACTCTGGAAGGATGGACGCCCACGGTTGGAAATACGCGTTACGCCATGCGAGGCCCTTCTTGGCCAGGGTGGGAGCTATTGGCGCCATCGAAGGACGACGACACGAAGACGGTCCCAAAAATACCGACGGGGGTGGGGTGTAAAGGAAGCAGGAGCTGAGAACCGACGTCGACCTGACCACGTGTGGATGCAAGGACAACAACAACTCGGGAGTCGACGGGATAGGGCGCTTGGTTGATGGCATTGCTGTATCGAGGGCTCGAAGGAAAGAGGAGGAAGTCCAGGAAGAGACTGCGACGAAGGCATCGACGTCGGGGAAGGACGCAAACCAAACGATCAAAAACCAGCAGCTGCAGCCCCGCCAAGAACGACAAAATGGGCGCTCTGGTAATGGAGGTCCGGATCCGTTCCAGGAAAGTGGATGTCAAGGCCAGACAGGAGGAACTCAGAAAGAGCTGCAGTGGAAGGATTGTGGGAAGGATCGGGGTCTTGGTGTCGACTGCTGTCTGGGGAACTGAGAACAGAAAAATCATGAACTTGGGAGGACGAAAGAAGAAAGGGAAGCTGCCGGCTCAAGGGCGCTTGCGTCTCTGAAAGAGTACCAGAGTACCAACAAGCCGGGACGTCGGGGTACTGTGGGCCGAATCATCCCGATAACACCGATTCCAATGACGAAAAGTAGGCTAGATGCCACTTCGAACACGCCAAAGTCGCAGGCTTCCTGGTTCAGGGGGTCACGTGTGCTTGAAGGCGAGTGCAGGGTTCCAGTTGGCCCGGGATGTGTCGTGGGTTGGGTTGGTGGTAAGAGGGGGCTGTCCACTACGATAAGAGACAAAGTCGTCTGACAGGAGGTGCTGGAGACTATCATGGTGGACGTCGATGGATGCATGCGAAAGCAACTGGTGAAGAGTTTATTTGGACGACGACGGCGCTACCTGGCCATTCGACAACTCTTGTCCTCAAGCCCTCCTCGTGTCTACTCTCACCCTCTCCTCAACTAGACCATTAGGCCGAAAAACGACACCAACAAGTCGGTTCGAGGATCCGAGAGGATCGCAACATGTTGCTACTCGAAATTGGGCCATCTTGGTAGGGATGATAGGGACAACCAACTCTAGGCTTTGAGTTCGACAATGGGCCACTTGGCTTGGTCCATTGGCCAACAACGGACAATGACATGAAGGTAACAACGCGGATGAAGACATGTCCCAGGCGGCACATGACGATCTAGCAGCAAAAGTAATACCTGGGACCTCAGCCTAGACTATTGAACATTTATAAGACGGGACATTCACGTTGAAAGGTAAGCCAGTCATCGACTGTTTCCAACACTGACCTCTTCTTCGTCCTCTCAACTTTGAGATCCAAAAAGCAGATTCCCTCGGCTTTTTGAAAGGGTCTAGTACATCATGTCCATGTCATCTGGACGCGTGATCTGGTTTCCACATCGGATCACCACAGTGTATAGTCTGAGCGTGTTTGGCGCTCGATGCCGCCACTGGGGGCTCTTGAGATGACGAGGAACGCATCGCTTGGTGCTGATGTTCCATCAGCAGGTCGCTATTCAGAGGGGCGGCAAAGGTGCACGTTGCTTTATGCCCCAGGCGAAATTAAATGCTCACTCGTCAAGGATTGCATTCCAGCTGCTGTGGCTCTGCAATATTTAAGAGCCGGTCTGTCGTCGGTTCATGCCAATTAAACGAGACAACTTCCGTAGACGACTTCCGTGGCGTATGGATAGATCAACAAGCGGCGGACCCGCGCAGAGCGTATTTCCTGTGGTACCTCAAACAGCAGTACTATGACACTCGCAGATTGCAAATGTAACTGTTGTTCGGCCGCATGTCAGCATGACCTGGGACACTGGCGTAAGCTTCTTTTGCCGAGGCCGGGGCGTTGGCTCAGAGTGGCACGGCGTTTGCAGTGGGGGGTGATTGATCAGTAGTGTACGTCGATCATCAAAACAAGAATAAATATGCAGAAATACAATTCATTTCATGAATATCTCGTCGCAAATTCGGGGGATTTCTGTTTCTAAAATTCTGAATTGTTGATGTGGTATGAGAGAAGTGTGAGCGTGAGGCTGATCATGGCCATACCTCAAGATGCTGTAGTGCTCTGCGTGATGACTAAGCTCGGCTAATCATCGGCACTATCTCCCCACGCGGGTCGCATTTTGGTGGCAGCTGCCGCGATTTCGATACCCCGAAAGCTCCAGTGTT
This sequence comes from Colletotrichum sojae, assembly GCA_014235955.1. Taxonomy (NCBI): domain Eukaryota; kingdom Fungi; phylum Ascomycota; class Sordariomycetes; order Glomerellales; family Glomerellaceae; genus Colletotrichum; species Colletotrichum sojae. The sequence continues at coordinate 24,291 of WIGN01000411.1, forward strand.
CAGTTCCAATTCGCAAATATTTGATAGCTTCGTCGCCCGGCATTGAGCGTCACCACATGCCGCGCGTTGACCGAATTGATCCGAAGATGCCAAGGTGTGTTCATTTGGAGCTCTACATGTCCGAAACATCCCACTCACTACCTCTCTAGGACCCCCCATTGAAGTCTCGATCCCACATTATGAGGGCGCAAATAGCCCGCCATGTCTGCCGACGGGTCCTCGTACCAAGGGGCAGCGTCCCTACCTGTTCGATTCTCTCCCGTCAAACGTGTCGTCACACTCAGCTTCCGGTAGCGGCGACGATATCCCTCTCCCGACGAGCCCCGCGACGAACCTTTTTCGGAATCCTCCAGAAAGCGCCCAGACAGATCAAGAAGCCCGAGTACGAGCCCGGATGGACAACAATATTGACCTGGAGGAATCGCCTCCTGGAGAGCGTGCGGCCGCCCTCGAGGACGGAGTTGGTCGAAGCATTTCGAGACCTGTTTGTCTACAAGCTGCGCTTCAACATTGTCGTCAACAGCACTCAAGCCCTTCACTGCCGGAATCTACTGAAATATCTTCTGGAGAATAAGGACGACGAGCCGGGGCCGGGGCTGACAGTGTCGGAGCTGGCTGATGCGCGGGAGGCTCTGCTGAAGTTGCCAAGGGAGGATACCAAGGAGCACCTGGAGTTTTCCAGACTTCTGTACGAGGCGATCAAGGCAGAAAGGGCCCTGGACCCCTTGGACCCGCGCGAGGCGGAAGACTTCGAATCATACATTGTGGCTCTGACACTGTTTGGAGCCTCCCGTGAAGCGTTCGAAACTTTGCAGACGCACTGGAACCAGCTGCCGGAAGGAGAGAGGCCGAGCGTACAAAATCTCTGGGTCAATGTATTCCAAGGGCTCGCGGAGGAAGGACTGGAGACGGAGCTTGTCGAGGCGGTCGCGAAGGCTGAGAAGCTCGGTGTGCCATTCACATCAAGTATACATGAGGTGTTGACGACGTTCTTCGCGAAGAAGGACAATGTTCTGGAGACCAAAAAGTGGTTTCTGCGGCCGACACACGAAGGCGAGCGTCCCAGCGCCAGGACGTACAAGGAAATTCTGCACTTCTCCGTCCGCGCCGGTCAACGCGGCTGGACTGCGCCGATTTTCAAAAAGCTCGTGGACTCGAACCCGAGCAAGCAGCACTGGGACGTCATCTACCAATGGGCAGTGTTGTCCATGGGAAAGGGGCTCGACGATGTGAAGGGCATGTTTGAGATCGTCGCCCGGCACAACCCCAACGACACCACGGTTCTTCCCGATGTCGAGACTATCAACGGTCTTCTGGAGGTTGCTACGGAAAAGAACGACCCCTACTTGGCGGAAAGACTTGTCGCATTCGCTGATGAGCTCGGCATCCGCCTCAACGCCAAGACATACCTCCTTCAGATGGACTTCAAGATCAAGGCAAAGGACTTGTCGGGAGCCCGAGCAGCATACATGCAGCTGCCCAAGACGGAACTTAGTGGAGAAGAGGATCTCCCAATGATCAACAGGTATCTTCAAGCGCTTTGCTACCAGCAACAGCCGGATTTGAAGGCCATCCGGGAGATTTCGGATATCCTGGAAGAGCGCATTGTTACCCTGGACCCCGACACTGTTGTCGCCCTTTGCACTGTGTTCCTTAAGAACGACCAGCAGTTCGAGGTCATCGACACACTCTCGCTCAACGTCTTCCAGCACAGCAACGAGCAAAGACGATCCATCCGTGACGCATTTGTCGCGTACTGCTTGGACAGGAAGAACAGCACGGCAAGAGTATGGGATGCCTACTCGATTCTCAGGCAGTTCTTCCAAGAAACTAGCGTCGAGAGCCGTCTCGAGCTTATGGAGGCCTTCTTCGATCGCAAGCGGGCCGACATGGCCATTCACGTGTTCGGCCACATGCGGCAACACGTCAACCCTGATTTTCACCCTCCCAGCGAGGCCTACATCCAATGTTTCGAGGGTATCGGGAGATGCCCAGACTTGGACAGCTTGAGGCTCGTCCATAACATGTTGAAGATGGATACGAAAATTCAACCAAACACCAAGATGTACAACGCCTTGATGATCGCGTATGGAGCCTGCAGGAAGCCAAGCCTAGGACTTGACTTCTGGCAAGACATTGTGCGCTCGGCAGAGGGCCCATCCTACAACAGTCTCGAGATCGTGTTCTCTCTCTGCGAGATCAAGGCCTATGGCGACCAGATTGCCCGGGACATTTGGAACAAGATGGAGAAGATGGAGATTGATGTTCCCCCGGCCGTCTTTGCCGCCTACTGCGGCGGCCTCGCAGGCAACGGCAACCTGCAAGAGGTGCAGAGCACGATTCGAACCATGAAGCGAGCTGTTGGGTATGGGCCTGATGCGATGACGTGAGTAAAACACTGTGCTAGCTGGACCACCTTTTGAAGACTCAAAAGCTAACATCCTTATAGGTTGGGTATTCCTTTTAACGCGCTGCCGGGACAGGGGCTGCAACGCGAATTTGAGGCGTGGGCGAAGACGCAGTTTCCGGGCGAGTGGGCGGAGCTGGAGAAATACCGCTACTGGGTCACACCAGAGAAGATGAAGAAGTTCAAGCTGCAGCGTGTGCTGAAGGCATGAGATCTGTACCAACAATGCTTGAAAAGCTTCTTGTATCTGTACAAAATATAATAGACGCCAAAAGATGTTGTACAATTCATACACGGGAGGGTTGTCTTATCTCCCTTGGTTCAGACGCGCCCCTTCATTGTCTCGCGAGCCCATTCACGCTGCCGCCGACTTTCATTTATTTCCACATGTTGTTGAGGCGGAACCTCTTCCTCAAAATCTCAGGGTGGTAGTGAATACTGGGGTGGATGCCCATGCCGATCGCCCTCCGGATGGCCTTGGCCATCCTCCTGTGGTTGGGCGCACGCAGTCCCGTCTCCCTGGCATCCATGATCTGCCCGGCAGGGGTCATGAACTCGGAGATGACGGAGAAGTTCTGCATAACAGTGTCAGCCTCAGATTAACGGGCGCGTTGGTTCCTCCCCCAACTCAGCATTCCAGCTTGCACGTACTCTGTAGTAGTCCTTGGGGTTGATGCCCAGCATGTCGACGATGTCGACGTCGGGGCGGCGCGGCTTGCGGAACTTGGTCATCTCGACGGGGCTGAGGTCGTGCGGGGCGTAGACGTCTCCGTTCTTCCAGCGACGCGGCATCTGCTTGAGGAAGTCGTCGCTGATCTTCTTGTCCCTCAGGGACTGGAGCATGGTGCGCTTGCGGGCGACGGCGCTGTCGGCGCGCATGCTGCCGCCCCTGTTGATGAGCTCGCGGATGCGGTCGGCGGAGTGAACCTTGGGCTTCTCGTCGAGGTTGAGGAGGTTCGAGATGGGATTGGAGGGAGCGGCGGGAGCTGCGGGGGCGGCCGGGGCCGCGGGTTTCGGGGCGGGAGCGTCGAAGAGACCGAAGGGGTTCGAGGGGTCGGAGGAGGACTCTGCGGAAGCTGTTAGCTTGAGGGTATCATGAAGAAACATGGGTGGCATTGGCGTACGGTTGGCAACGATGGGAGTCGCCGAGAACGACCGCGCGACCCGGGCCATAAAGGCGCTCGGAGCCGTGAAGGTCGGCAGAGATAGTAATCTGGGAGGCATGGCTGGACTTTTGGCGGGGTGCACGTTGCTCAATTGGGCTGCCGGGCGTGGTCAGTCGCGAGAGGTTGAAGCTGTCACGGTTATTTTTTTGGTACGCCGCTGCCGGACGGAATGTTCCGCCCCACTTCCGCGATAAGGCTGCCGATAAGGAAATTTGTCCCCGCCGCCTCTCAAGCTCCAGAACTTTTCTCTTCCCCCGACAACGCGGCTCCGTCTAAACATCGCCAAAGTAGTAGCTTGGGAATTCGCGACGCCGAAAGCCCAACATGGTGCGCAAACTCAAGTATCACGAGCAGAAGCTTCTTCGGAAGCACGACTTCATCACCTACAAGCAGGTACCTACACTACTACTCCTCTCCGGCGACTGGAGGACCCGGCGCATGTGCTAATGACGTTTACTAGGATGGCAACCACCGAGATTCGGCAGTGGTACGGCACATTCACCCAGAACGAATGACGAGGCGTGTTCTTACGATGCTATAGGTTCGCAGATACATGATTCAGAAGCCTGAGGACTACGTGAGTATTCTCGCCGACCATGGACCCGCGGCCGCATTGCTAACGACTGCCAGCACAAATACAACAGACTATGCGGCGTAAGTTTGATACCGATTGTTCCCGACCCGAGACGATATAGAAGTCTACTGTTATATGCGATGGAAACTCATACATGACTGCGCAGTCCATCCGTCAATTGGCGCATAGGCTGAGTCTCATGCCCCCGGAAAGCGCGGCTCGCCGGAAGCACGAGAAGCTCCTCCTCGACAAGCTCTACGACATGGGCATCCTCAACTCGGCGTCGAAGCTCTCCGCCGTCGAGAACAACGTCACCGTGAGCGCGTTCGCAAGACGGCGTCTCCCGGTCGTCATGACTCGGCTCAGGTACGAAAAAGAAAAGCCGACAACACCGCCGGTGGCGGGTCTGCGGGCATGAAGGCTAACAGTGACTTGGCAGGATGGCCGAGACCGTTCAGGCGGCGACGAAGATGATCGAGCAGGGCCACGTTCGCTGTGGCACCGAAACGTGCACCGACCCCGCGTTTCTGGTGACTCGCAGCATGGAGGACTTCGTTACCTGGACCGTGGGCAGCAAGGTCAAGAGGAACATCATGAAGTACCGCGACAAGCTCGACGACTTCGAGTTGTTGTAACACACGGGACGATTTGACTTTTTCGGATGAAGCGCTTGCCGCCAGGGCGGCGTCTGGGTCGATGATATCTGTCGGTGTTAAGGAGTTATGGAGATCAAAATATTGTTTGCCATTTTTTTGCGCCACGGTGTACAAAGCAGCAGCAGCACCCTGCGAGTCAGCCGCGCGAGGGAACTTGGAAATAATCGGCGAGGGAGTCGGGGAGGCTCCCCGTCATCCCGAACGGGGAAATTGCAGAGAATACGAAGAACGGTTTTGAGCATGCGCTCAGCTTTTTCCTCCATCTTTCTTTTACCAAACAAGCTCAGTCTGACAGTGTCACCGACACGAGGAGTTCGCATTCATCGTTATTCTGAGCAAAAAGTGTTTGTGATGGGAACTCTGGTTCAGCTCGACGGACCAAAACGTCTCGCGCCATCGGACTAGGTCCTATTTTCAACCATGCCAACCGATCACGATGAAAACTATAACGCGAGGGGAAGCGAGGGAGTCGCTAGAAAGACAAGCGCAGAAGTTACCATCAGAGTTTCGTCGCAGAAGCACGACATCCGGGCTTGTGCGGCTCTTTGATCGAGGAGATGAACACTTTTTTCTGGGATGAAACGGTCGAACAAAAAGGTTAGTCGGTCCGTAATATCAGCCCAAAGAGAAAATCTTAGGACAAGTCGCATAAAAACAAGGTTTTCTGATTTCGAATAAGCTGAAAAAAGGGGGGGCCCAGGCTTGCGCCGGGACCGAGGCCGCTCTGCTGGATCGGGAAGTTGTTGAGACGAAGGTGGGCGGGCCGGCGACTGTAAAGAATGGCCTTTTGAGTGGAAAATCCCGACATCTGGCCGGGTTGGCCATGCTGTCCGACCTCCGGAACAAAAACCTTCCTAGCACACAGCGTACAGGCGAAAACGTGAAATGTCGTCGGAGGACAACTCTATGAGGCTGGGTAGGGCGCCGGCACGGACGCAATGGTAGAGAGAACCCGAGTCTCGCGATGGATCATCCCCGTCCTTGAAACAGGGCACCTGACCAAGCGACACTGCGAACTGTCGGTCTGGATTGGCGAAGATCCGATCCTCGCCCAATCACGGCATGGCTGGCGGCCGGTACCTGAGGTCATCGTCGCCTCTTTTGTGTCTGATGTCTTACTCCACCTTCTTCGCTCGCGAGGGGGGGATGGTGGGCTCGAACATCAGCGCACAGGTGTGGGAAGGGGCTGAAATGTTTGGGACGGATGAATCGGGCGTACCGGGAGACCATGCAGCCGCGACCCTCGCCTTCCCTATGCTGACCATTATGGCTAAAAGTGTGATATAATAAAAAGCATCCTCTGAATGATATATCGAGCCTCGTCCCATGTCGCATTCCGGGTGAAGCAACAACACTCTCTTTCAATAATCTTTAGCGCGCTGGTCGACTAACACTCTCCTTAACCAAATCACTCGATATCACTCGCAGAACCCTCTCTAAAGCTAACGTATAATCGACGACTATCCTTACAGTAACGGGGGTCTTCTGGGAGAACAGTTGTACGAAAAGAAAGCCAACTTTGTCCACGGTCTCTTCGTTGTATATTCAATCACACGACATACCACACACGAAAAACATCACATAGCTGGGCTTCAAGATGTCTGCTCTGAGATATGCCGTTTTGGCATCGGTAGCGGTTCAGGCCGTCAGTGCTCATGGGACGGTAAACGGTATCATGGCCGATGGAGTCTTGTAAGCGCGGGCCCATTATTCGATCTCCCATATACTACAACGGTGTCACTGACCAGAGTTCGTTCCCCGCGCGCACAGTTACGAGGGCTACAGTCCACAGATGCAGTACAAGAAACCGCCACCGCAGGTCGTGGGATGGTCTATTCCCAAGGACCTCTCCAACGGCTTCGTGGCGGTCGACAAGTACGCGGACCCGGACATCATCTGCCACGTCGGCGCGGAACCGGCACCCATCGCCGCCAAGGTGACGGCCGGGACCAACGTGACGGTCTTCTGGACCGACTGGCCAGAATCACACCACGGTCAGTCCAGATTCCAGGTCTCTGTATGTCTGTCAAGAATACTTGTAACCTAACGCAACGCGTAGGCCCGATGATGGACTTCCTCGCCCCCTGCAACGGCGACTGCTCCAAGGTGAACAAGGCGGACCTCGAGTTCTTCAAGATCGACGCCGTCGGCCTCGTCGACGGCTCCAAGGCCCCCGGGCGGTGGGGCTCCGACGACATGCTCTCCAACAACAAGTCGTGGACGATGACGATCCCGGCCAACATCGCACCCGGGCAGTACGTACTCCGCCACGAGACGATCGCGCTGCACGAGGCAGGCCGCGAGGGCGGCGCGCAGAACTACCCGCAGTGCGTCAACCTCGACGTCCAGGGCGGCGGGTCCGAGAAGCCCAAGGGCGTGAAGGCCACGGAGCTGTACAAGTCGGGCGACCCGGGGATCAAGTTCAACATCTACAAGGACGGGCTCGACTACCCCATACCCGGACCGCCGGCGGTGGGCGAGCAGAACACTGCGCCTGCGAGACGGAGGAGGAGGGTGACTGTCATCTACTGAGGAACGGGGGATTGTTACTCTGTTCTGGGTGACGGCTTATCGAGTCTTCTGCTTGTTGTGTACTTGTACGGATTTACATATGGATCACGATGCATGATGGGATGTATGGGTAGCCTTCTGTTTTGGCTCATCAGACTCGGACTCGGCACGCCGGACGTGCCAAGTCTACTATTCGTTCGTTAGAGCCCCTGTGCAGTAACCCTTGTGGTCTTGATACCTGGGTATTGGCACAACAGAAGCTTGCGGATAGAACTCAAATCCTGTAAGATGTGGTGGCGTGGCGCAGGCAAGCAAGCAAGCAAGCATCCACGGGCATGTAAGAATAAGGTAGTGTACCATACTATGTAGCTGATGAGTGATCAAACCGAGCTTCATGATTCAAGAAACTCGCTCACCAAAACTCTATAAGCCCAAGGGAGCGGAAATTCGGCCCTACCCCGTCTTAGTACCGGTTAATACCACCATTAGATCGATTTGTGTGGCCACCTTACAGGAATACAGACCAGCCTCTGGCAAGAGAACAATGATCCACTCATCCGGATGCTGGCTCGCCTCACCACTTGTCGTATTTGCGCTGTCGCATGAGAAGGAGTGACGTGGTTTCGTAAACCATCTCGCGCCCCATCCGCCTGGCCGGGAACCGAATACCGCCGTGGGTCTCTTGTCTCCTCGTCTTCGGCTCCGACTGTGGCGGGCTTTCGTGGATGAGCATGGCTCGCCCAGGAGTCCGTGTGAGACGGAGGGAGATTCGGGAGATCACTGACGGAGGGTTAGAGGCGAGTGAAAATCTGAAGCACGGAGAGTCCCCAAGTAATAGCACATCTCAGATATTGACCAGCAAGCAATGGTTAACTTGCCCAGTTTTGCTGCGCGCCCGCTTTCGCTTTCCCAATGTTTGCGCTTCCCTCCCTTCGTTTCCCCCCTCCCACCTCTTTTCTTGATGCCGCATCTCTTCCACGTCTATAACGCTCCGCCTCTTATGTTTTGTTTCCACGGAGCACTGGTCATGCGACGGTCCTCTGGGAAGGGGAAACAGTGTCATTGTGTGATCTACCGTGTATCAGCCGTTGCGAGGCCCCCACATTCGAACCGCGGTGCACCTCGCGGTGCCGAGAAATCCTTCTCTTGACCCGGCTGTCAATGCCGATGCGAATGGTGAGCCGTATCTCGGTACCGGTGTCAGGGTGCGCCACTTGGGCCTGGGCAGTACCGGCGCAGAGTTGCGCCGGTGATCTATT